>VZTY01012574.1:0-29259 GCA_013400935.1 Turnix velox | reverse complement strand
ACGTCCCTTGCCAAGTTCAGTTCTGCCTGTGCCTTGGCTTCCCTGATCCCACGTCTGCAGGTCCGGATGGCATCCCTGTATTCTTCCCAGGTGACACAGCCTTTTGCCCATTTCTATACTGGTTGTGTCTTCTCCATTATATCACAAACAACGGGAGACACAGAAGTGAAATGCCTAACAGACACTCCTATGTCTGGATTTCAGGACAGAACTGGAAGTTAATCTTGGCTTACTGTGAAATCTCAGAGACAATTCATACAAGCGAGTGACTGCTTATGGGCATAAGTATGCAAACTTTACGTGGAGGTGAAATACCCTGTTCAGTCCTACAGAAGAGGATGAGCTGAAACAAATGCAAAGGGAGGGAGAGAACTGTATGAAAATTTAAATGCACCCTGCCAGGTTTTTTTTTGCTATGGGAAAAAAAAGATCAAGCAATGACAGTGAAGAATGAAACAAAAGATCTTATGGTCAGATTTTAAGAAATGGAAGAAATCCAATTAAATCTATAGACAGAAGCCTATACCATGGAAAAATTGTATTAAGTTAGGAAATTGCAAAAAATGCTTACTAAAGAAAAATTAACACAAAAAGACCACCTTCAAAACCACTCTCGCTTGTAAGGACTTGCTCTTAATATTGCACTATACTGTTGCCAAAAATCCTTTTGACAAAAGTGATATGGGTTATGAGCATATTGTAGCTACACCCCTCTCCTCCAGTATATAGATTCCAAGAAAGAATCATTAAAAAGTAATTTAAAATGCAGCTTTTTCATTTTTATTTTTCAGATCTTAGAGAAAATTATTGACTTCATGTTGAAGCAAAAAAAGGACAGAAAAATGCAACTAACATTTTTTAAAAATACTAATATCTGTTGTAAATAGTCTGGAAAAGAAACTTAGAACTGCAGAGTAATTAGCAGAAACTTCGTAACTGTTGCAGCAATAAGTTAGTGAGGTGTTTGGGAGGTTATTTTTATCAGACTCCTATCTCAGTGCTCAGTGAGACAGGTTTTCTCTTCCTTTGTATGTCATCTGTGGATCCCTGTTAGGGGATGCAAATGATACTTACTTTTCTTCTTGGAGTTTCTATATTCTTTTCTGCTGTATTCTACCAACAGGATTCTTTTCCTAAAAAAAAAAAAGTCTTGAGCAGATCCTGAGGTCTTCTTGTACTTAATGAAAGGCTGCATTTCCTTTTCAGGAGGTACTGTGTCCTGGTACCTCGCATTGTGCAAGGATATAATTGTCTGAATTGTTTTTGCTGTTTGTCTGTTTTAAAGTAAGTAGCAGTAGGGAAATCTGCTATCTTGCTGGTTTCAAGCCTTCCTGTCAACTTTATTCATGTCTAGAAATTAATTGTAAGTATTATGCACCATTACTTTCTGTCCTAACAGGAAACAAACTCTCTTTTTCTGAGACTCCACATCTCCTCCTTCACACCCTGAAAGAGGAGAGGTGTCACAGATTGTATCTTCCTTCACAAAGGACAGAGCAGAATCCCCAGGAACAGCAGCAGGTTAAAGCATACCAGTGACTCAAGTCACCTGACACCTCATGCCCTAGGACATACTGTCTCTTTTCCTCTTGCTTCCAAACAGGTAAACCTCCCACGAGTGTCTCTTTCACGGATTGCACAACTGCAGTGGCATACATCAAGTATTTTATGCAGTGTGGGTATGGAATTACTCAATGATCTTAAACTAGTTTTTTAGAATGTTAGCAATAATCTGAAAAATGGTGCAAATTTTCATATGAGATGTGCTATTATTTTTGCACAAATAAAGCCATTTTGTGTCAACAAGGAGAAAAAGGATGATTTATCTGTACCAAGACATCCACTGGAGCATGAAATTCTTTCCTGGAAGTATTTATTTCTCCTTAATAACTATAGAAAAGGAGCTTAGTGCAATTCCTCATTAGAAGTTCAGACATCAAATAGATGAATCTCAGATCTGCATAGCAGTCAACTTCATGTATTTTACTGCAGCTCACCTGAGACAAGCCCTTTAGTCAGATTAACCATAACTCACAGTCTGCTTTTGCAATTGTAATCATCCAGCTCTCACATCTGTTCACATCTGCCGATTGGCACACATCTGCCAGTAAGAAAGAAAAATATAAAGAAATGCTCCTTGCTCAGCACAAGACTCTGAGTTGTATCTCAAGAAGATGTGTGAATTGTAACTGAACCCAGTCAAAGCTCTTACCTGGACTCTGTACCTGACAGGAATTGCTACTGAGTCATTCTCAGGTCTGGAGTTTGAAGCCCTCCAAAATTTATGGAAAAATATACTCAAATTGCACTTCTGGGATGAACTATTGAAAGGATAGAGGTGTCATAGATCCTACTACATAGGAACTAGGTATCTAGTTGGGCAGTGGGAGGGTTCTACTGTTAATTTGATGATGAATGGCAGTAAGTTCTGTTAGCCAGTAGCTCAGTACGTAACAGCATGAACTCAAGAGCAGAATCCCCATATGTCAGTACCTTGCATTACTGAGGTGAAACAGATGGCAAAGCTAATGGAATTGAAATTAAACTTCTCAGTTTAGGTTTACACCTAACTGCATCACCTTTTGCTGCCTCATGATTGGCTTCAGAGGCAGAAAAAGCTTGGTATTCCATAGTTGTAAACCACCAAAATGCAAGGAAAGGGGAAAAAGTGCTGCTGCATTCCTTAGACCACAGGAGAGGAGCTGTGCATCTGAGGAGAAACCACACAGCATTGATGAGTTCTCAGCCTTTATTGAAGCCTGAGCCTTTTCTTTCCTGTGAGTGTGTCTTTGCTGAAACAGAAAACTATGTTTCTAACTCGGGTAAGCCAGGCTGAACTGCAGAATGAGCAGGCACTTTCATCCTTTCCTATAGTCTCAGCCACACCATTTTAAAATGATTGATTTTTCATCAGAGCTCAACATTAAACTTGATCACAGGTAGCTTTAAAATAGAATTGATTTCTTATAAAGGGAATGAAGTTATATAAAACAAAACCAAAGCCATTTCCTTCCAACTATGAAACGGATTGTTTGATGTGCTTTACACTGAAAAAGTACATGGCACATGCCTTATACTTTCTGCAGTCTGAATAGGTGAAATTAAGTTAATAATTCCTATTAACATAATAAGTAAAATGCTACTTGTGAAGAATCCAGATCTTTCTAATTTTTAGAAATAAATATAGATGAAGAATTACCTCTGGTTATAGAGATAAAATATATAAATTTTAAGACTGTAATGGTTCTTACTTTCCAGTGAGAATTACAGAAACTGGAATCAGCATGAGTCTCAAGTAATTAGTAAGAGCTCTGTTTATAAAGTTTTGTAATATTTTACTTACACTGTAATCAGATCTTCAATGACATTAGGACTACAAAAACCCAACCATAATAGCATAATGTAAGTCTCAATTTATGATGAATTATTTAATTCAGGAAAGAACATTAGATGTTTGTATTCCAGTATAGGATAGTCCTGATTGTGTTTTTTGTTTTTCCAGGTCTCTGATGGCACATTCTTTCCTACATCATTTGCTTAAAAGTTGGATTTCTTACCTGAGTTCCTGAAATTTCCTCACTAGTGAAGTCTCAAGACACATCTCTTCAGCATAGAAGCAGCTTAGAAAACTAAAATGGTATAGGTAAAGTTAGGGGATAAGAATCCCAACTGCAGTCATAATTTTTAAGATCATGGTATTGCCGTGATTAGTATTTTTCTAGTACAATATCCAAACACACTCAGAACTTTGCTGTAGAAGGATTCTGCAGTATGATGGACAGAGAGAATATACAAAGGAAAGTATCCAAAATAAGTAAAATGCCTTTCCATATTAATGCCCTAACCGCCTACTCTCCTTTTGGGCATTTTTTCATTTAATGCCTGAAGAAACGCAGTTTTATTTTTTCTAGCACAAATATATTTTACAAAATTTTTAGAGAAATCTATTGTGGTGACAATTTAAAACATACTTAACACTGCAAAGATTGAATTATTTTAATAATGAATTTATTTCAAAACTTTGTTATGGTTTGTTTTAATCATAGTCATAGTCATCTGCTATAACACATAGCAGGAAAACAAGGATTTTCATTTTTCCAGCATAATCATATATCAGAATTTCTAGCTGTGCTGAACTGCTGAGGGAACATGTTCAAAACTGCAGGGAGAGGATGGCTATGGTTCTCCCTGTCTCCTGGACCAAAGGTTTAGCCATAGGGAGGTTTCTGATAGCACTTACTTGAAACTGAATCACTGTACTGATTTTGACTATTTTTGGCTTGTCTATATTCGCTCCTCCTTAACTCTTGTGAAATCACATTCCCAGTCCTCTTGATATTGTTTATTTTGAGTTTGTGCATAAGTTTGGAGTGAGCTGTTAGTGTATTACCACCTTTTTAAAACTCACCTCTAGTTCCTCATGATTCTTTTACGAGTGCAATTCCTCTGATGCTACAGACAAGAGCAATTGATAAATATTTTTTTTTCTTCTACATCTTTCCATCTACACCTCAGTCTTCTGTGCATGTGGCAGAAAAATAAGTTCCCTAGAGAGGCCTGTGTTCTCTCAAGCATGAGGACAGCTCTGCTGTCTCCCAGGAATAAAGCAGCACCATAGATAGCATTGCAGCCTGATCAAGTGTTGGAGCCTTGGGTTTTATGTTGGAGGTGAAGTTACAGGTAAAGTCCACAACAGACTGAACTGAATATGACCCTGGGGGGGGGAAACAAACACAAAAAAAAATCCCCTGCAAGTACAGTGATGAGATTAAATGTGAGTAAACATCAGACTTACTGATTGACTGTTCCTGGTTTAACTTAAAGGAAGTGGATTAAATTTAGGAAGTTAGGAAATACCTTGTTAAAAAAAATAAAAAAGGCATTAGACCATTGGCAGTACAAGGAAATAGTAATGAAATGCAAGGAAAGAATAACATTCAAAATAATAACATTGAGGTGTGTACCTCAATTTGTTATCCATAGTGGCCATTAGGAAGAAATGTTTATGGATATCTGTATATTCAGGTGCTCATTGTACAGTGCCTGAACAGACTGCAAGTTCACATTATTAAGCTTTTCTCCACATAAGGGCTAGAAACTTCCCCTAAAATATAGTCTGAGCTTTTGATATAATCTCGAAACACAAGTGGGATTCTAGGGTCAGGCCCTTACTTTAGTCTTATCTTTTGGTGGAAGATGGGAAATTATATTGCTACAGCTAAGAATTACTATTTCTACTCTTGTGCTCCTATGAAACTGTCTTACTCAAGGTTGTGTACATTGTTTTGGTTGAGATTTATGAATTATATCTCCTACACTTTTGAGGAAATTTAAAAAATCATTATATTTCCCTTTGTATGTACTTCTACCTTGTTATCCTTATGAACAGAGAGAGAATGCACAGCAACATACAGAGCTGAGTAAGAACAAAGTTATAAATTGTGTACTGCAATAATTGACTGAAGAATAAAAGAGACATCCTGAATCCTATTAAAAACAATGTCATTTATGCTACAGAGAAATACCAACAAAGCACACACTACTATAATATCTCAGCATTTTTTAGAGCACATTAGTTGAAATTATGCATATTTGGTTTTATTTATTGTAACTTGACATTTTGACCTCTTTCCCATATAGTCATCCTCTCACTGGAAGCATATGACTCATACCCTATGCCTTTTGTATGTAAATAAGGAGGTACTTCCAAGGTTATTTCTAATACATAAACATAGGGCTGACAATAGCAGGACTAGGGGAAATGGATCCAAGTTGAAGGAGGGAAGATTTAGGTTGGATGTTAGGGGGAAGTTCTTTACTAGGAGAGTGGTTAGGTCCTGGAACAGGCTGCCGAGGGAGGTTGTGGATGCCCCGTCCTTGGAGGTGTTCAAGGCCATCAGGATCTGAAAGCAGAAATGCTAGATGCTGCACTTACTGATTAATCTTGAGATTAATCAATGTGTCTGTCCATTAGCATCATGCATATGTGAGTAACTTATGACATATTTTAGTAGAAAATTGAGGTGGAAGGTCTTCCTTCTCTTCCCAGTTCTCCACCTACAAACTTGAACCAATCTCGTCTTGTTACAACCTTGCTTTTGGAGTTCCTCATGCTCTGCACACTTTTCTGAAGAATAGCTCTATGCAACAGTTGATGTTCAGTAGTCAAAGTGGCAGAGAAGCATCTGTTATTGCAGTCTGCAATCCTGATAAACAGGACACACGGTTTCTTTACTTATTTGAAAGGGGACCTGGGTTTCATGAAATATGTACTTTTTGTACTTTTTTTTCTCCTCTCTGATGAGGATTCTATCATCCAGGAAATTTTGCCTAGGAACTGACTTATCAAAATACAGAAAGCTGCTAACAGAAGCTGGGAGGCAGCCAACTGGTTGACACTCAGCTATGACAAAAAGTGAAAGGAACATGTAATTCAAATATGAGAAAAGGGCAGAGAAATGTGTCCTATCAATGGTGGTCGCTCTTTAATGAGAGCTTGTCATGAATGTTCTTCATCTTCGTGTCGTGAGCAATCTTCATCTTGAACATCATTATAGTTAGAAAGTTAGAGTTTATAATGGTTTTCAGACATGCCAGTCTCTTAAGAAATGTTGCAGGCCACTAAATATTCATATGAATAGAGAATTGAATGATTAATGAAAATACTGAAAAGTAAGAAAAAGGTAGTATTCTTTTGTGATATCTGCTATTACTACCACTCTGGCAAGATCCAGATTCAAGTAGAATTAAATTTTCAATTGAGGTTGAGGAAACTGGACATGTTTCATCATTTAGTTATCTATTCAGAGTTTAAAATATATGTCTAGGAACATTTTAACAATCTTTTATACACTGAAACTAAATTTTACTTTTTCACCCTGTTCTATTAATAAAGTTACAGTAGGATTGACATATGGCAAGTGGTAGAACTCAGTATGTGTAGTTGTCACCAGGTAAATACTCTCATCAAGGAGGAATTCACACCCCAGGCTTGAGGCACTTGAAATTATGTGCCACAAGGAACTGTGACTTCTGTGATGCAGAGTTTGGACATTTTACTGGATCCTGGGCTTCTGGGTTTCTACTCAAATTCTGAAATCTCAGTTCATGGCCTGCTTGACTCCATGTCAGGGCAAGGTTTGGGCATGCCCCCTAGTCCTACCCTCTCTTCTATGATTTGGTTCCCATCAAAAGAGTGCCAAGAGGCACAGGTTAGTAGGAAGCTGATCTTGTTCTTAGCAGGTCTAGAAGAGGCAGTTAGCACACCAGGGTAACACTGTGACCTGCAGCTACATATAGTATAAAAGTCTCTCACCAAACATTTCATTTAACAGATATGAAAGCCATTCACAAAACAAGGAGAACTATACATCAAGCTACTCCTTTACTTTGTAATATGGGTCTAATATGAGCAAGCAGGACTGCTGCTCTAAATTATATTGTCAAGGCTACTTTGTTCTTGCAGACTGAATCAAAGTATACATAACAATTCCTAGTCACTCAAGTGCAACATACATACATATATATATACATATGAACGAGGAATATATGTCTGTGAACACTGTAGAGCTTCCTATATTTTCAAACAAAACTACGCTTTGCACCTTGGTGCTCGTGGCCACTCTTCTCTGGTTGCTTGAGACTTGAGAAGCAGAATCCCCATGTGTATTTTCCAACCCACCAGCACAGATTGCTGGTCTAAATATAACAATGACAATCAAAGTAGTCGGATGAAACCGACTCAGCTGGTTGCGTTCTCAACCACTTATTTCAAAATGTATGAAAGTGCAGATACAGTGAGGCACAGCACACTGGGGATTACAGCAAAATGGTGTTAGATTGCAAGCAAAAAAAAGTAGCAAAGGCAGGAAAGTGAGAAAACCATCTAACTTCTTCATTTCTGTGGGTTTTACTTGTTTAATGCCAGGTTGAGATTTGTTTCCATGCTTGCAAAATTACTAGAGTTGAGTGCAACTTTAGTCTTAACCAAAATAGTGTAACAGTATAGATGGTAGAATGGATGCAGCTTTGTTATTGTATAATTCATCTACCACAATAATCAAATGTGAGTAAGCTATTGCAGTAGACGTGTTTTCATACCAGTTAACCTACATTCACTTTAGAGCCTGTACCTTTTTTAACCTTACCAAGTACAGGCTGATAGAGTTAAAAGTGGTTGCAAACATCACATGTAAACAAACCTCTTAAATTCTGTAGGTGAAATTATGACTCACCAGCTTCAGTTTGACCAGGAATACCCAGCTGTGCTGTTTTTCCATTCATCAGATAGGACTAACAGTGTTTACTTACTTCATAGCAGTAAGGGGAGGATTAGTTATTGTCAGTATGTTTTCAGTCTTTCAAGGTTGAGAAGTGCTATGTCACCGGACACTAATCAACATAAAAGAAGCTGTAATTACCCACAGAACAAGGTGCTGCTTATCTGTGTGATGCTTTCCTCTGGATCTGACTATTCACAGTCATTAATCCCCTTTCTGAAATCTAGAAAATTAATACTTTTCAGAGCTTAGGAATTTTTTAGGTCTGAGCAAAACAGACAGCAATGCTACACATGAGAAAAATACTTACAAAGCCATGAATTGTGTGTCTTCCAAGGTGCAGCAATAATTTAGGGAGTAGACAAGTTACATTCTCTTGCCCATTCCCAGAAGAGCTGCAAGGCCTGCTCTACATCATGCATTTTTCACTGCACACTGGGCAGGAATATCTTCCCACTGAGCAGCAGTAGCTGCTTCCCCTATGACTTATATCAATAATTATTAAGAGCACAAAAGTCACTGCTGAGTGATCTGAAACACTATGTCAGGATATGGGGCAAATTTTTAATTTTTATCATTCTGCAGTGGGCATATCTTCATTTTCCTGTTGTCAGGATTCTTAAATATTTTTGGACTACTTAGATGCAAGCATCCTGTTGTACAATGGGTTATACAGAGCAGTTCCTCTAAAACAATTTCAAAATTATATCCCATAATACTGTAAATCGACAGTGCCATTTTCATAAAAGCTTTACAATAAACAGGTCTGAGAACAGGTCTGTGTATGCAGTGTATCTGACCTTGAACATGCTATGATGTACAAACACCCTTCATGCTAGTAGTAAAAAATCAGTGAATTAGTGATCAGTGCTAGAAAAAAAGCAAAGGGCTTTTGCTTGTATTTTGTTTGTATTTCTTTCCTAATTTTCTTCTAATTCGTGAAAAGTGAAGGGAAAAGCAGGGGTGTTAGAATGTGAGGTTTCCCATGAAACTACATAAGTATATTAATAAAAGCAACTGTTTTTTAAAGGAAAATAGTGTTATAGAGTCATAGAATCATAGAATGGTTTGGGTTGGAAGGGACCTTAAAGATCACCTAGTTCCAACCCCTCTGCGAAGGCAGGGAAAACCTCCCACTAGACCAGGTTGCTCAGTGCCTCATCCAGTCTGGCCTTAAATACTTCCGGAGAGGGGGCGTCCACAACCTCTCTGGGCAACCTGTTCCAGTGTCTCACCACCCTCATAGTCTACAGAACAAGCAGCTGTGCTGTTACTTAAAGCTCACTAGTAATTATTTAAAATATACTTGTTTGACTTCAAGAGTCATGTATTGCTTCTTGGATTCGACCCCATTGGAAAGGAAAAGCATTATTTTATTGTCTTACTAAATTAGTAGAAAAGTATACAGATATTTTTCTCAACATGCTTTTAATAATCATTCCAGGCAGTATTAATTTCCTTCAAGTTTTCATTAAAATGTGCTTTTATTAGTTAAGCTCTGCTGCTATGACTTTGCTTGGGGATTTATTCACTACTCTTAGTGTGCACACAATTTCTATTAATGCCAGTTAATAAGCATTGATTGAAAAAAGAAAGATCACATAATTCACATAATTGTTTCTAATTTTCATTTTTCACAGAAGTTATTTCAGGAAAGTATTTGGTACTTTTACAGAGATAGAAATACATTTTGTTAAATCTGTGTCAACACCAGAAGATTTACATATCTAGTTTTTCTCTTTCTCCTGCCCATATAAAATCTATTTAGGATAGAATTGCTTAAAAATAGTAGATGTTGGACTGACCATGGCTACCCCTGGCATCAGTTGAGGTATGAGTTGTGTCTATTAGATCTTAAATTGTAATAAAACCTGTGATCATATTTTGCCTTGTTCTTTAAGAAGAAAGTTCAAAGCCCTAGGGAAACTGAATATCATTGAATTCTGAGACAAAATTCAACCAAGGTTGGCCTGGATTTCAGCGTACTTTTTGAAAACTAACATGCAAAAGGATGCACTCTGTTCACATGTGAAAAGCTGAGTCCAACAAAACAAGCTTTTACAAGCTTCCAAAATATAGAATCATAGAATAGTTTGGGTTGGAAGGGATCTTAAAGATCATCAAGTTCCAACCCCCCTGCCATAGGCATGGACACCTCCCACTAGATCAGGCTGCTCAGTGCCATGTCCTTGAACACCTTCAGAGAGCGGGCGTCCACAACTTCTCTGGGTAACCTGTTCCATTGTTTCACCACCCTCACTGTAAAGAATTTCTTTCAGCTCTGATACCTGATATTTGATAGCTTTATGGAGAAATTTGGCAGTTCTCCTTATGTCTGAAAAAATAGCCTCTTTTAGGTTCATCTGAGCATTAGAGAGCAGGTGCTGCTTGTAAAAATAACTTTCTTTGCCTCTTTTCTATATTCACCATTAAACATATTCAGAAGTGCACTGAAATGTATTAAAAATTTCAGGTGCTTGTAACAGTTTCACCTTCAAATTTCTAGATAATTTTAATTTTCTCCTATCTGAAATATAAATAACCTGTAAGGCATTCAAATTTTACCAGAAATCTTTTTTTTTTTTCATCTGTTATAACCTCTTGCACTAGATACATATTTATTTCATATATCCATATAAAATCATCTCTGTAACATTGATATTATGTAGCACACTAAGTCAGTCCAGCTGTGGAACAAGTTGAAGAACTGGTTTGTAACAAATCATTAAAAGAAGTAGTAGAAGAAGAAGATCTTTTGATGTGGATCTTGCTTTCTCAAAACAGAATAAAATTTCTGTTAATGTTCTTGAAAGCACATATTACAGATACTTACATTAATAACTTATGTTTTTACTCAGAATCCAACAAACTTTGCTGTTCTTAGCCTAATCCCTTTCAGAAAATGTAATTATAAATATTTACATCATCATGGAAACTATTTCATATGTATTCCAAGATCTAAATTACATGAATGTTAACATCTTCCAGCTATATGAAGTTCAGTAATGACCAATTTAACCTTATTTTTTTTTATTTATTCTCAAGTGAAGCCACCTCTTTTCTTTGTTTCTTTTCTTTTATTTTTAAATTAGCATTTCAAAGATTTGAAAAGAAGCATGGCAATAACAACATGAAAAATAGTATACTGAGGAGGATTTGATAATACCTAAATTTATTCAGAATAAATCTATTTTAAAGTAGCTATCACATTATTAACAAAATATTACTTATTCAGAAATTATCAGTAAGGAACAATGAAGTATTTATGTTCTCTAGATTTCATTTGTTCACTTCTCATAATATTTTTTCTTTGCCCTGTGTCCACTGATTATTTGAAAACCAGAGTAAGAGAAAAGCCAGATTCATGTCAAAGAGCTGCTTCTCTTCATCTATATGGATGAAGAAAATGCACAAGAGCAGAGACAATTGAATTTCTATCAACCAATTATCTGAATAGCTGAACTGGATGTTTAGTAAGAGTTTTTCTCTAACAGAAGACCTGTGTGTCTCCTAACTTTCTGTGAAAGCAGATCCCGACTTCACATTTCTGCAAGGTCATCTTTTGTTAATTTTTATTTTCTTTTTTTGCCTATACTCTTTTTTTCTAATTAAATTTCCAAGGTTTTATTTTTGAGGAGTGGAACAGGGAATCTCCATGAGTGTTTACATACCTAATCAAGGTGGGCAGACAGGAAAAGAAGAGCAAATCAGTTGCTTCAAAAAGCATAGTAATCAAAGTTTGCATGTAAGTTTATAGTATAGCCCTGAAATATAAATACAATAATATGTGTCCAGGGCAGGAGTACTAGAAAACTTCCCTGTTTCCTACCAATCTTTTCATATTTTTCTGCAACAGGCAATGCTTTGACTGCAATTTTGAGAACACACTGGACATATCAGCTGCAGGCTGGGCACATGGTGGAACTAAGCTGTGAGATTTTTCTAAACTAATCCCTAAATTAAGACCTCTGCTGTAGCCAAGCATAAAGATGAAAACTACTGAATCATGATAGGTTTGGAGTTAAAAACCTCTAGCTGACTTCCTTTATCTGGCAGAGAACCATACTTGGCCCTTGAATAAACAGAATAGCAGTGACTCACCTGCAGATTTATATGGATGCTGTCAAAATCCACATTTGAAAGCAAGGGTAAGGTTACGTGAGTGACAAAAAAGTTCTCCCTTTCCTGCAAATCAAAATGGAACTAAACATGGTATTTCATTTGCAGGATCCCCACATACTTATTATGTGTGCTGATGACTTCAGAGATAAAACTACAAAACTAGCTGAAATTGGACATGGTTAAGACTAGAAAAGAAGCCACCCTTAGAGATAACTATAGAACTGGAACCTCAGTTATTGGACAAATGCTTCTGTATCTTGTTTTTCATTTTCTGCTGCCTCTCTGTAATGGCTCCCAGTGAGCCAGATTCCTTTCAGCTACATAGGATTTCAAACAGTTAAAAGAGGGAAAACAGAAAGAAAATTCACCCGAAGTGGTTTACCTTTAAATCTGAATTTAATATAATCTTCCTTTGGTGTAATTATTTTAAAAAGAACAAAACCAACAATAAAAAAACCCAGAACACTACCACCAAACATTTAGTCATGCCCAGCTGAGGATATTAACTTTCAGAACCATTTAAAAGCTATTTTGCTGGCTTCATAGAAAAGTGCATGGCATGCACTGCATAGCCCTGGTCTAATCAAAAATAATTTCATTAAAAAATTGCTGCATAGGTGTATTTTTCCACTAGACTACCCACAGCATTTTAAGTTATCTTTCACTTTTTCCCTTTGGACTTTAACGCTTACAAATGGATTTTCATGCTTCATGAAACAAAGACTCTCAGGATGCTTAGGCAACCACAAGAAATGGGACAAGAACATGCCAATCTGGAGTAGAATCTGAAATCCTTTGGCACAACCAGATCAGGCTGGGGTCCACTTATGATATCTCCAGTGTTCATCTCTCAGGAGAGAGGTATAGTGATTTTTGTTATTTCAATGAGAGATTCTATACGGTTAGACAAGTCATTAGCTCTGTACATGGGTGAAGACCCAAGTCTTAGAGTCACACTAGTGTAGAAAACATTTGTTCATTCACATTCCTTTCAAGTGTTCTGTTATTCTTTTTCAGGTATCCTATTACTTTTAGAACAAGCTTTGCAATTTTTTTTTTTTGTGTTTGGCATAACAATATTCATCCTGGCTGCGTAGCACTGTCTCCAGCGACTAAAAGTCTAACCCTGAGATGACTCCCTTTGAGAGGATAACAAAAAGGATTCCTAAGAATAAAAAGTTATTTCTGGCCCACTGAGCAGAGCATTGCAGACCCTGAGGGCAGTGCACAGTTGCCATGTTGACTCCCTGAAAAGCAAGAGAATTCATATTGTCTTGAGGGAATGAACTCTAGTCTCACAAGACGCACACAACACATGCTCTCCACTTCACTGTTCAGTCCAGTTCACTGCCTCATTTTTTCCTAGAATGAATACTGAGTAGTAACTTCATATGCATGCTTTTTTTTTTCCTGTTAAGCCAGTATAATAATAAAAAGATACTCTGAATTTGTTCAGATATAGGGAAAAAAAATTCCCTCATACAGCAACAAAAAAATCTTGAATTAATGTTGTCCTTTAAATATGCAACTGTGTTCTGCATGCAGACACAGCCTGTACTACTGAATTGCTTGATATGGCTTTACATTAGAGTGATGCTATTGAGATAGTTGAACTCTTGCACTTCTACGCTCACGAGGGACCACCCTAAAGCAAAGCTAACAGGATAAATCAGAAATTACTTCAAGACGAGGGGTAATTAAATTCACAGTGCTGGATAATGTAAGAGAAAGAACTGAGCAATTATGCAGCTGGAGAAAAGATAATTGCTCACTTAGATGCAGAGCACAGCAAAGAATTCACCTGAATATACACAAAACCCTATTAAGATCACACAGAAGATACAGGTATGTTTGACACAACATGGAGTTATTCTATACATTTCAGTGAAGAATTCTTTGTGAACTGTGTACTTGGATATACTAAGGGGTGCTCATTTTACAAAAAGTCTGTCTGTGAGTTGTCTTGACAGTGTTAACTCTTATCCAAGTGCTGGCCTAATGCCTGGTCTCTGGAAGCAGCTCATAGCTTAGCTGTGCTGAGGGTAAAACATGGTCTGGGCACTACTTAGACTGCTCTCCACAGTGTATCTCCTGACTGCATCCTATCAGTATAACAATGACCATCTAACCATTGTCTATCATAAGGACAGTTATTTTTATATATAGAGACAGTAATGTGACAGAAATAAGACTAAGCTCTTTTCCATAGTGACACCTTATGTCTATCTTTCTATAGACATTATTCCTGCCGTTAGAGGTCTCAGTCTGTTTAATACACATGATAGAAATACCTCCTTCCATAAAGATCTCAGAGAGTCCTCTGTATCAATAGTATTCCTGTTACTTACAAATGTCTCATATTTATGAGGCTTAAACTGGCCTGTGGACAGCTTTCCCATGACTCTGCATCCTCATCTTCTGTGTTGACACCTGAGAGCACCATGCCAATAGTGGTCACAGTTTATGGACCAGGTGGCACAGGGGCTCAGTGACACCAAACTCACAGCAGGACTCTCCTCAGGTGACATAATGGTGCTTATCCATAACTGTCACATTTGTGTACATCACTCGTGATAAAGTTTAATAAATTCTGTTAAGGAAATAAATCATTTTATCAAATCACAATCACATTCCTGCTACTTCAATATGTCTGAGTCTGTAAAACTGCAGTATAAACCCTGGATGTTAGAAGGCTTTCCATGTACTTAGATGCTGAGAAAACAGACGTTCTTTGCTGTGTCCAGCATTAAAAAAAAAACCAAAAAAAAACCCCAAAAAGCCAAACAATCAGGCTTTCACAAAGTATGGTGTAAATCTTGCATTAAACATGACTGATTTTCTGTCGTATTTCAATGGTAGAGATTTCTGCTAGCTGTCTGCAGCACACATCAAAACATATATATCTACTTGTTTGGATTCCCACAGCCTTGCTTAATTCCCACAGAGGGACTAGAAACATTCTGGTTGACTTAAATAGCTTTTTGATCCATATCAGTCTCCTGTGGAGCAGCCAAATTTTGTTGACTGAGAACCAACCCCCTAAGAGTTATCTCTACATGCAACTATTTCCTCGCTTCATGATTTTTTTTTTTCCCCTGCAATCATCATTAACTTGTTTGAAATGGTGCTAAGAACTCTTTTGCTAATCATAAACCTTAATTTTAAATTCTATCTACAGCCATTCAATTACAAAGACAAATAGATTTTGATTGAAATAATAAGAGATACTTAGTACAGGAAGATGCAGTAGAGAAATATTACACATTCCCAGCTTCCTCAGTATCTTCTAGTTAACATTATTTTTCTTAATGCTGAATTTTTTTCCTCTGCCTTTTTTGCTATTGAGTTCACCTGCATAGTGCTCTCAAATGGAATGTAACATTGTGTTAGCAAGAGTAATGACCATCTTCCCACTACTTCCATGTGCACGTGCAGCCTGAATTGACACAAACCAGTGTTGGGCCTACGAAGACAGATTCTACTTCATAAAGATTGGACCTTTTCTGTTTTTAAGGAAGAACTAAAGGACTAAATCAATCCTTCACTTTTAAAATTTTACAATAATAATATTCAATAATGTGTTAATATTTTAGTATTAAAATTTTTATCTATTCAGGATTATCTCCCCTTCTGACAATAAATTTTATAAGTCAATTATAATCTTTCTCTTCCTAAGGTCCTTGACACTAGAATCCTCTAAATAGCAAGATTAATTCATTTTAATTAAAAACTGTCAGAAGATTGCGGCATCCTATGATTGTTGATGATCTACTCTGTCTAGGCCAAGGTGATGTGATGGTTTTGTCTTATTGGATGTTATTGCTGCTTTTCATGCAGGATATTGTATCTTGTCCAAAGATGGACCTTTCATATAATGAAAACATGAACTTTGTTCCCAGTTCAATTATAATAAGTTTGCTAATTATTTCCTTTTGTAAATTCTCTGTGAACTTACTGCAAGTGAACTAATTTATTTCTTACATACTTTTTCCTCTGAGGCAAACATGGCTAAATTGTGTTATCAAGTACTTATTCATAAAAGGAACTATGGAACTTGTTCATAACTGGAACTTGTTCAGAACAGCCTGAACTGCAAGGCCGTGTTCACAAAATATTGTAAATGGGAAGGGAGGAAGAAGTTTTCCATTCTCCAAGCATGCAGAAGCACTTGATGTTACACAAAAAGCAGCAGCTTTCACTCAAGAAAAAGAATTTTTAATGGATTCTCTAACTGATCCAGATATCCAGACATCGAGGCACATCCAAAATAGAGGCTTAAATGTTAATCCTTAATATAGAGTGAAGTTTTCCATGTACATAAGCCTTTTATGAAAAGTTAAACATTCTGTTGAGACTGGATTTTTTAATGAACTTTTCATTTTGTAGTAGTATTTTTAGAATTCAAGTTAATACTTTCCAATATTAAATGAAAACTCTCCCTATTTAGTATTTTTAGAGTTTGGATTTACATTTTCCCTTTTTTTTTCTTCATTTGAGTGGGAAAAAAAGAGAGAAATAAGAGGGGCTGAAAAAATATCTCTGTCATGCAATTTTTTAAAAATAATTTTTAAAAAGCTGGTTTCTGGGTCATCCTAGCTGGAAGTCAAAAAGAATAGAAAGTGGCTTTCTTCATGTTTTTGCCTTTCCTTTGCTCCCTTCAATACATGGCAACTGACATTTTCAAAAGAACTAAAGCAAAAGGGTTTGCATCCATAGTGTTGATGGTCATAATATTACATGGAATTTCTTCTGAAAAGATTTAAAAATGGGAAGGAACAGGAAACACAACAATGCAAGTTCTCATTGCAATACTGGGCAAAATATATGCCTGAAACCTAAATTATGTGTGACAAATAAGATCTGGTAGAATTTTTATCAACTTCTTTTGAAATAATATCTGGTCAAGGATATGACTCTGATATTGTGCTAAATTGTACTAAGATATAATAAATTATATGTAAAAATACTGGTTTAATTTAAGAGTATATAATGTGGTCACGGGCATTAGTTTTATGTTAATTTGTTAGTATGAGAATATAATGGATATTTTATGAAAATTTGGTCCACTAATTAAGAAAGCTGAAACTTAGGCCATGCTTTCATGTAGCTGTTTTTTAAAAAATGTGATATTGAATGCCAAATATTATTTCTTTATATTATAAAATATTAGCCAAGAATAGGACTAGGCAAACAATAGTCTAGTTTTAAAGATATGATCATTTCCAGACATAAAATTGTTTATTTGCGTCCATATCCTATACTGCAGAGCAATCCATGCCAAAGTATGATAATCTATGCATTTAGAATAAAATGCATAATTACAAACAATTGCAACCTGTGATACACAGGTCAGTGCATCACAGCTGAGCTATCTTCTGCTCCTAACAGCAAATTGCCCTTNAAAAACTACTTCCATGCCAAAGTATGATAATCTATGCATTTAGAATAAAATGCATAATTACAAACAATTGCAACCTGTGATACACAGGTCAGTGCATCACAGCTGAGCTATCTTCTGCTCCTAACAGCAAATTGCCCTTCCAGAGCACAGAAGAGAAGGCCAAAACCCAGTAGTCCATTAGGAGTACAAATTCAATTTGTATCTCCCAAAGCTTGTTAATTTCCATCTCATTTATGTATGGTAGCTGCAGAAGGAATTATTCTGCCACTGTCTTGCTTATTCAACCTTAGTCATACTACAGTTTTGGTGTTAATTGATTCTTCTGCATCATCTACACAATTAAAACTACTTGCCCTTTAGGTATTAAAGGGATCTGATCCTACCTTTTATGCTCTAGGAGGATTTTCATAAAGAAGAAGCTCGATCTAATATTTCTTTAAGCTTCATATTGTTACTTACAGTCTTGGGCTCAAAATTAATTTGCTAGACTATGTATTTCTATCCATTAGCTAAAAATTTAAAATTTTAAACTCTAATATAATTTAGGTTTAACATTCTTTTTAATACTAGAAATATTTTTCTCCCTTTGTTCAGACAATGAAAAGAAGGACCCCACAATGTAAGTCTTTTCTTTCTTTCTTAATACTACTCTGTATGACCTTGCCCTGATCATGGAAAACAGGGCCTCAAATAGAAGGCTAATGTAAAATAAGGAGTATTGTGCAATATAGATCAAAATGTGTAGAAACTGGCTGAAAATTAAGATTGTGGAAACTGATGAGCATTATAGGCATAATTTATTTAGGGAAATAATGCTTTTTCCTCTCAGGCTAGATCTTACTTTATTAAGCTAACCTATAGACTTCTGAGGGCTCGTCCATAGACTGAAGAAATATTCAGTGCCTTGGGGATTTTGTAGTGTCTTATTGTGCAGTCTTACTCCAAATACAAACATACAAACTACTCAAAACTGCTTGTGATTTGAAAAATATATACAAGTACAAAGGAAAAGGAGAGAGAATATGTAGAGACTAAGTATAGAATAAATAAATTTAGGTAGATTGTGTGTGCTGTGCTGAATGTTAAAACAGACAAGTGACTAGCAGTTACTGTTACTTACACTTAACACTTACACTAAATTTTGCTTTGAAATGCTGAACCTGACATTTCTTTTGTGGATAAATTATACCTCATTGTCAGTTCTGTGCTTGAAGCAGTCTTCAAAGGAAAATAAGATTTCAGTTGCACTATATGTACAAGAAAACGTAAATCAAATTCCCTCTCTTGATTCTCTTGTTTTTCCTATTTGTGGTCTGCTGCAAGGCAGTGGTATCTCTTGTCAAGATAAGTCACCTCTGTCACTCAGCCTTCATCTTTGTGACAGCAGTCAAAGAATATCCATGAGCTAACATCAGAAGTCTGTTTTGCAGAGAGGAGCACAGTATTGGTACCAACTGTTCATGTGCTTATCAGCTGACAAAACATTTACTAAATGCAGACAAAGTATGCTTTGTAATAAAAGTGAAGCCATGCATGAAAATAACATGTTTCAAGTGGTGAAAAAGGAGAATTAACTCAAGTGTTAATAGTAATTTCGCAAGAGGGATGCTTCAACTTATGATCACTATGAAATCTAAGACTATAAGAATTTTTTTCAGAAATAGCATGAAATTAATTTTCAGCAACTTTTGAAAAGTCGGTTACAGGTTGCTGGTGAAACCTCTGCTATGAAAAATGGATATTGCTCACAGGATGTGAAGCTTTCCTCTGAGATGTACTGGAATGCCCATCAGGTATGAGAGTCAATGTCTTACAACTTCACCACTTCTCATTGATAACAAAAAGAACACATTCTGCAAATGAGCCACAAACTGAAAATACCCACTTGGGTCTGTTAGTAAAAAAGCCTCCAACAGATAAATTTACACAGATTTAATCTGATTTTAGGTCTTTGTACTCACCATTGAAAGAGATGCTTAACCTACTTACAGTGTATGCCAGTTGTCAGAGTAATATGTTTCAGGGAACAGTACTAGTTTTACTTGTCATGATATATACTGTGGTTCCTTTAAGCTTCAGAGCATTGTATAGAGCAGAATGTCATGCAGTAACTTGTTGGATCTCCTAAACTGTCAAAGTAAAAAGAATTTTTTTCTAGCTGTTGATGCAGACATAGTAGCTTTGATTCTCTCTTGTAGAAGTGAATGGAATGTATCACCACGAAAGAGGATGATTTTGTTGCTGTACCACAGGCAGATTACTTACAGGTGACATAAAAATTCTGGAGCCTTAATTTAAACATGACCTATTTAACATTACAAGATTTAAACTGGCATTGTTCAGGACTTGATGGTAAAACTGGCATAGTCTCATTTCAGCTGCTTGAGCATGTTTAGAGTGATAAAGTTGATCTTGGTATTTTAGTGCAACTGTAAACTGGATCCATATAAAGTGCTGAAACTTTCTAGATTAATTTGGGATTAGGAATCAAATGCCAAGTAAAACTTTTCTATAATTGACTATTGGACGGTCACTGAAAACTCAGTTAGTTGGTGCTGCTTGAAGGTGTGTCTTCTATTGCTAACCTTAGCTCTAAATCTATCAGATAAGGTACTTAATCTCTATACATATCATTTCCTTATTTTTTGGAAAAAGAATATCAGAATCTCCCATCCTGTTGAAATGCTTTAAGATTTGGGAATGAAAGATTCTATGGAGACAAATAGCAACTATTAATCATGGCTATCGATTTAAAAGTTTAATTTAATCAAAGTGGAATATCATCATCTCTGTGTTCCATTGTATTATTGCATGCGTATTAAAACTGTTGTAAGATTTGTTACTGAGATAATTTGAAATCTGTCTTGTGACACAAATTGAAAACATGAAGGAACTAATGTTACAATGTGTACTCTCCCCCTGGGGGGGACCATAGGGTTACTGTGTTGTGGCATGAATGTGAGAAGGGACTACTTCAGCCCGCAGCAGAAATGTGGGAGCCTTCCTATCTCAGCTGATGTACAGTGTGGATGCCACAGGTCTTATAAGTGTAATACAAGTCTCTGCCATGGCAGTGTATCACTCAGTCCACTTGAATTTCTGTCATGAAGGCTACTCTCAAGGGCACCATGTAGCTATTACACCTTTATAATAGCCTGTATGCACAGGGCTTGTTGGCATAATATAAAATAATTTGTTTCTTTCTTCTCTGTACCAGAAGCAAGTTGTCCTATGTTGGGCTTGTGTCACAGAAAAGCTAGTGAACGGTAACTTTTTTCCTTACCTCTCCTCTTGTGTCCATTTTTATCATAAGTCCATCTGGGGCCTCAGAAATGGACCTCTGGCCTGAAGGAAGTAGAAATATAAGTGGAAGATTACAAGAAGGGCTTCACTTTTGCTTCTGCTTTATGGGTACAATGCACAACAAATGCTCTTGTAACAGCTGGAAGGAAACAATTAACATATCATACAGCCCCGTTAAAGTGTCACATGACAAAATTTTGAGTAACTGAGACCTTAGGCTTCAAATTTCCAGAAAATCAAATATATTTAAGTTGATACTGTCAAGTTGAAATCAAGTCAGTTAAAAAAAAAAAAAAAAGTAAAAACCAAAATGTAACTTCAGGTACTCTGTCAGCCACTGAGTCCTCTAGCAAAATTTTTTTCATGCTATTCTGCATTCAGCAGAGACTCAGAATAATAGAAGGAACAGGGCAAAACTCAGGACATGGAGGACACTGTTTCCCTGATTTAGCTGAGAATATTCTCTATTCTCTGATCAGTTTGAGCAACAAGTGAAAAAAAAAACAACAAGATGTGTGAAACCCAGGAAGCAGAAACGTTACTTGTCTTTCAATTTATTGGACTTTGAGTTACATCTTTTACCCTCAACATCTTTAAAATTCTGTCTTTTCCATTGGTGTGCATCACCAATGTAGATTTCTTCTGTTTACTCATAAAAGCTAGAAAAAACTAGTGACATTTTCTTTTCCCTTAACTATAAATTTATCACAGTAATCTAAACACCATATCTCACCAATTGAGTGGTAAAAACACAGTTTAATTTGATAAGCACCATGTTTGGCTTCCTCCTTCTATTTACTGAATTACAGAATTGTAGAAGACGTCAGATTGGAGAAGATCTTTAAGATAATCAAGCACTACAAAGTAAGTCCACCACTAAACCATATCTGTGAGCACCACAGCTACGCTTCTTTTCACCCAGGGATGATAAGTCAACTGCCTCCCTGGGCAGTCTATTCCAATGCCTAACAATTTCCAGTTAAGAAATTTTTCTAAAACCTAATCTCAGGCTCTGTTGATGCAACTTGAAGCCATTTCCTCTGGTCTTGTTGATTGGTACTTGGGAAAAGAGACTGACTCCCAACTTGATGCAACTGCTTTTCAGGTATCTGTAGAATGAATGTTGTCAAAGAAACTAGCTTGATGCTTAACATTTACGTACTCACTAAGCTACATTGACAATTTGAATGATTAAGGATAGCTTTAATTGCACTGCAACATGAAAGAAGTCCCACAAATACAAAATTAAAAAAGAGGTAATTAAAAGTACTTTTTCTTAAAGTAACTCTGAGTTCAACTAATATCAGCTAAACCACCTTTTAAAACCTGAGCTTAAAATTTCCATGAACAACTGGCCATTGTCATTAGAGTGACTGTGAAAATGCCAAGGAACATTAAGAAAGGAGAACAGTTAATTTGGGATGTAGTTTTCAGTAAAGTAAGCCATTCTATGTTGCTAAAGGCTTTTGGAAAACGAGATCAGTGTTACTAAGCACAGACAATTTTTCTTTAATTAATTTTTATCTCAAACATAGAATAGTATTCCCATCCAGACTAGAGTCTAAGATAATTGAATAGAATGAGCAGCAGACAACAAAACATGGATAAGTTGACCTCACAGCAATGCCATCCAGCTCTGCTGAGTAGGATGGCCCCTTGAGGTGTCTCAGCATCAGTGAAGAGGTGTGGGGTACAGCACCTTAGCATAACTGTGGCATGGGCTGAAGCAAGACAGGAGTAGCCATGCTAGACTTTCTGCACCTGCCACCCAGTGCCTACTCACCAGCACCACTAGACAAGTAGATAGTCATGTTTGGACTAATGCCACCAGAGTAATTATTTAATCTTCTTCCTGACTGTCACTTCTGCCTTTTGCATGCTTGAATTATTTCCTATGGGACATCAGCCACCTCTAGAACAATTAATCCAACTTGCTGTTTACAATATATGCAATCTGGAGCTGCCTTCTCTCCTCAGGACAAAAGGGGTCCCACAAGCAGCCACAATCACTGAAGGGATTGGCACTAATGATCCCAGGCACCTTTGTCAAAGATGAATCATAACAAGCATTTGCTGTCACACCTTCTCATTGTTTTAGTTAAACCTCATGGAATTTTCAAAAGCTCTTTCCTCAGGCTAATCCCAAAGCAAGAGCAATTAGCCATTAGTCTCGCTTATGGCTTTTTTTTTCTTCAATATTGATAATTACATTATAAAAACAGAATTCTACAGTTTTACTCTGAAAATAGCAATGTTCCTAAACAGAGACCATATATATTAATGATGTTTTGGCATGTATTTAACTGACCATAATTTAAAGCTTATTGGGAAAAACAGACACCTAAAGTCATCAAAGCTGAAAAAGAAAGGTTTCTGGAAGAGATCACAAATTAAAACAACAAATGAAGTAAGCAGATAAATCGAAAAAATCTAAAGGAAAAATTGACAGATGGAGAGCTATTCCATGCAAAGGTAGAGCTATTTTTTGTCTTTTAGGAAATCTGATTTTATTTCCATCCCAGAGATGTCACTGCTTTGGAGAATATGTAAGTGAAAGCAGTCAAGAAGGTTTTGGGTTTTCATAGCATTTGTTCTTAAGAGAGGAAAAAAAAAAGGTTAAATTTATTCTCTTTGGAAAAGAGAAAACTTTGAGGTGACCTAGTTATCTTCAATGGTCTTTGTTACTTGGCAACATATGAAATAAGACGGCAAGCAGAATAAATGTGTTTAAGAGCCAGCAAAGACATTTTTATAGACAAAGGGGTTAAATGATACAGTTACAAAGAAGAGAGGTGAGGTTAAAATAAATCTAAAGGACACAGTCTTACTGAGGCATGTGGCCTTTTCCTGACCAGCAATCTTTTATGCCCTTTTGATAGGTTTATTAATTGAAATAAAAGAGAAAGTTTTACATGCGATAGCTCTGGTAAGTAAGTAAAATGATAGGCTTAAGAAAAACATACTAATTTTGCAAAGCACTTTTTTCATTATTTTCTACACTTTCTTTTCAGAAGTAGTCATGTGGTTCCCACTGATTAGAGGTGGGGCAGGAGGGTCATCTTTAAATTTATTAGGGGTTAAAAATCCTTGACTTTTTAATCTCTCCCAGCTTCCCCCTAGTTTTCTCCTCTTCTTAAATGCCACTGTTCTAATGGAAGACTTGTGGGTAATAAGGGAGATTGAAGTGATTAGACAACAACAATAAGAAAGAATTCTGAGGTGGAAGAGGAGAGGTGATTGTGCCAGTCCTGCTTAACATTTGTCTTTTACATTTTGATGTGTTTCATAGTATTTAATTCTACTAATTGTCATCTGTGATTTCTTTGCAAAGAATCACCTCAGAAGACCAAGTGCAGATCAACCTCAGGGCATCTTATGGAAACAGTTATTTTTAAAATATTTGTAGTGAGTGGCTCAAGGTGAGAGAAAAGGAGGTCATTCAGGAGGCATGACCTTGTAGAGGCTGTGAACAATGAAATAAAACCCTTTTCCTGCATTTGGGAACCAGGGGGATGCACCCTCAGCAAGGTCTGAAGGGCTTTTGGGTGCTTTTTTTGGAAATTTACAGCAGAAGGTGACATAGGAGAGCAGATGGTACAACCCACAAAGTCATGGTTGTTTCCTGTGATATAGGCACCTCGGCCAAGCATTTGGCTGATGGCCAACCTGTCTCATTTCCTCACACCTTCTCTGAAAATAGTTAACCAAGTGTCCCTACTGACACAGCTACTGGGGAAGGCAGAAAGGATGAGGGCAAGATCCATATAGATGAGACTGGTTATTCATGAGTTTGGAAGATGCATACTCAGACTTGCAGACTGCTTGTGTCAAGGTAAAATTGTTCTCTGTATATACATGAACATACATAGATAGGTGTATACCTGGAATTGAAACAGCATTATATTTTGCTTCTCAGAACTAGTGAAATTGTTTTCTTTTTAATTGCAAGGGAGCTTAATCCATTCATAGTCCAAAACAAATGTGATTAGCTTTCAACAGAACATATTCTTACATTCTAAATTCCTAGTAGGAGAGACAATTGAAAATAAAATTCAGTAAAAACATTAAGGTTTTTAGGTGAAATCTGATCAAATTAAAAGCCACTACCAAATTTAAATTTATCAGAAAATTACATTAAAAATTTGCAGTTATTCAAATGTTATGTTAAATTCTAACTCTTTTAGCAATAACTATTGAGGGTAAAAGTCACCTAGGAAAAACTAGTACCACAGTATAATATAAAATGACATGAAGATAAGCTACATCACTGGCATGAAAAATGCCATCATAAAAATTAAATTATCAAATTCTTTCCTCCTCTCCATTTTATCTACAGATCACAGACTGGTCTGTGATTTTTTTGACTGTTTATAGCAGATTGCCAGTGAAGGAAATTTAATGAGGAAAATGCAATACTCTTTGTTCTGCCACAAGGGAACAGAGAACTGTCAAATCATGACTCCTGCCTTATTGGTCAACAATCTAAAAGATGACAAAACACAATGTAGCGCCGCTCTTTTTAAAAATAAACAAGCAAACACACCAAACACCACCAGGAGACATGTGCTAATCTCAATTATTTTAGCTTGTATTTTCCAAAAGCCAGATTTGCTCAAAATTTGGATGTATTGTTCCTCTCCTATTTCAAAACTCAAATGCAAACATATTTTGCTTACAATGAACTGTAATTGCCTGAATTTTTCAAAGGACCCTTGAGTCAGCTAGATAATAGGACTTCAGCTGAATTCAGCAAAAATAAGCTGAAAATACACATCCATAGAGACGCATAATGCAGTACTCACTTGCTCAGACAACAGGAATTCTTCTTTGCTAGATGTCCAAGCCTTTATTCTATGAGCACCTTACTTTAAATTTGAGAGAGATTAGCTACTCAGCTAAAGACAATCATCATAGTTTCATAGATACTAATGATCACAATGTTCACTAGTTAAGAATTGTGCCACTTATGTTAGCTATAACCTTGAGTCCAAGGTTTTCTCAATCAAAATCCATTTTAGTGGTTTATTCCTACAATATGAAACCTGTGTGTTGTAAATTTGAATTGTATTTTAGCTCCTTTTTCACTGTAATACAGGTTTGTTTTCAGCACGCCATTTGTGATTAATATCTCAACTCTTATCCACTGCAGGAGAGATTGTGTTTGATCTTTAAGCATCCTGATTTATGATAAAGAAAAAACACAAAATGCTGAGATGGATATTAAGTCCCCCGAAAGATGAGTTTGTAGATCATTAATAGAAAGCTATTGGAAGAATTGATACAGCTACACTGAGAAGTCTGACCGATACGACTCATGCTCTCTGCCTGCTAACACATCCAAACTTAAATGTTAGGGACATTTGGGTGACATGTTTTCATCTTAAAGCATTATAAATCTATCTTCTAGCTCACAAGACTAATAGTTAAGAGTGAATGTACATTAAACTCCTTCTCTCATGCATTTACTGACTACTGGGATTGACATTTTCTTGCATTGGATTGTAAGCTTATTTGAATCATTTATGTACAAGAATATATATATTGCCAAATTAGCAACAGCAACCAAAACAAAAAAAGACCAGCTTTCTAGGTATACTTACCTACAACCAGTCTTGTCTTGGAAAAAGGGCAGAGAAATTTTTAATTCAATGATTCCCAACCTATGCAAAACAACTTTCACACGATTTCTTTCCCTTTCTCATTTTTATCCCAACACCTACCACTGCTTCATCATATCACTTCATTGCCAGTAATTTCTCCTCTCTGCTATACTTCTCAGCACTTCAGAGCAATATCAGACTTCAGAGCTCAAGCTCAAGCTAAGATACTTGGCAGAATTTATTGGCTTGTTTCCCATCCTTCTACTCTCCATTCTCACAAAATTTTATGTCTTTGAGCTATTCCAATGGTGAACATAAACCAGTGGAATAAATTTTAAGAACAAGTTGCTTGAATTTGTCAAGAAAGACCTTAGTTCTACTAGGAACCTCCCATTCCCAGTCAACATTACTTCTCTATAGGGAGTGGAAGGGGAAAGAAATGGGGAAGAGCAGTTGGCTTTTAAACTATAATGTTGTCTTTGAGTGTGCATAAGCCTCTCTTTCTGGATACAGGGATATTTATTAGTAATACTTCCATGGAACCACAGGTCATTTTCCTTATAAAGATGTGCAACTGAAGATATATTGATATCTACAGAAGAATTCTGTTATTAGTTGTGGAAATGGCAGAAATCGCAAGTATTTTTGGAAAAGGACATTTAAAAAAAAGTGTGGAAAAATACTCAAAAACTTGTATTATTTATATAGATTTATATGTACTGGAAACATAAGCAATTCACTTAGCATAAGCTTTTCACTACTTTTTTTTCTTTTAAATAAGAAAAAGTGTTACTCCATAGAATGTAGTCTGAGAAAAGCCATATCCCCTATAGAACAGAAAAACTTCAGGCTGAGGAACCATAATAGTTGCAAATATTAAAACCTTTTACAGTCACAGGCAGGAAAACAGAATCCAGTGATTTTTAATGGGAAATGAAAAGTGAGTTGTCATCTGAAAGGATTAAGTTAAATATTTAATCCCCCCTCTTCTCTATATGGAAAATACTACTCAAACAATTTCACTCAAAAATTATGAAAAGACATTGCAGCCATTTTTCACAGAGGTTCCTTTTTTGTTATGAGCAGATATTTTTATGGTTCCATAATTTTTATCCTACACACATTGCTTCTTTAACTCTCTTGGTGTAAGGTGGAGGAATGGACAAGGTCTACTTTTTTGAAATAGGGTTTCAAAAGTCTTGGCTTTATAGTACATTTTCAACTCTTGCTATGCTGTCACAGTCCTAAGAGCAAATAAATCACAAATGATCAGAGCCCTGCACCCCCATCTTCCAATAGGAACTTGGAGCTATATCCATTAATCATATGTTTCCAATTCTGCTGCAGGTATTGTCTGGCAGGTGCATGCCAGAACAATAAAAGCATTTGGCCAAGAAGCTGCACTTTAAAATTAGATGGTTTTTAAATCCCTGTTTCTCTATACTGTTAGGTCTCTGATGTTAAAAACAAATAACAGTCTGACTCATGTTAACAGGAAAAAGATGGATGTTCCTTCTGACAGAAATTACTTCCATGAGCACTCATCGCTCCCCACCTATTCTCTAGTCCAAAAAAAAGTAGAAGCCAGAATGTAAAATAAGAGAGTCAGAGAAAAATGCTTTCTGTAGAATCATTTCTACTAGACATGGTACATCCCAGCAATTGCTCCATATTTACTCTTGGGTACCAAAAATATCTTACAGGATGAAAGGTTTAACCATCAGCCAAGATCTATACGGAACACATGTCTGGGTAGAGATATGTGCCCAGAGAGATATGTCCATAGAGATATGGATATTTTACCTGCTAGACCTTGAAAATTCTAAACAATTCCTAATATTTTTTATCTATTTTTCAAAACATCCATTGATGGAGATTCCCAAATGCTCAGTGCTCTAAGAGTCTTCTAATTAAAACTTGGGAACCACAACACACAGGCTAGAATTAAAGTCCCCCTTCTTTTCTCCTTCTTGCTGACAAGGCAGGAGAGATATTTATTCCATCTTTGTGCCATCACTTGCATATTGAGGATTATTGTGCTGACCCCTCTCCTCTGTGCAATTTATCAAGTGCTCAGTTATTTGTTTTTTCCAGATCTGTGACATCTCTAATTTGTTCATGCATTTCTTCCACATCTGAATTGGCCTCATTCAGATCACCATGATCAAAATTATTAATGGCAAATTACTGCACACATTAAATTAATACAAACAAGTTCAGGAAGTTGGTGGTTTGCACAAGTGCTCTAGTAGCAGGCTGTTGGTACCTCTTGCTGCTTAAAATCCAAGAGGGTAGGTGAAATACTGTAGCTAGATCATTAGACTAAAAAGCAGGACACCTATTTCTATCTCTACTAGCAAACTTCCAGTAGAAACATTATTATTAGATACTTTTACAAATACATATCTAGATATTTTCAGCCCTCATATAAAAACTGGTTTTAGCACTATAGCTCAAGATGTGTCATTTTCCTATCCAAAAGATGAGGCTATTTTATATACATCATTATTGTTACGAGGAAGCTATGGATTACTTGCAGATGACACCAAGCTGT
>VZTY01012573.1:39265-56113 GCA_013400935.1 Turnix velox | reverse complement strand
TGCTCACTTCAAGGAGTTGGACCAGACGGCATTTGAAGCTCCCTTCCCACCCGGATTGTCCCCGCCACGCCCGGCCGGAGGCAGCGGTGGGTGCCGAGCTCCCTCCTGCGGCCCCGCCGAGCAGCGCTCACCCACCGGGGAGGTACTGCCGGCTCTCTCTTCGTGTGGCCGGCTCTCTAGTCCCTTCCTTCCCACCCTGGTCCCCCCAGCACTACCGATCCCTATCCCCTTGATGCTCCGATGATACTCCACGTTATCCCCCCGGGCCGGTCCCATTGCTAAGGGCCCAGCGCATGTGCGCTGCGGCACCGCCATCACGTGATCGGGAGTGAAGATGGCGGCGCCCAGGGAGCGGCGTGTGCGGCCTTGAGTTGTATCGGTCTCTTTCTGTCGCCGGTGTCTTTCTGTTACCGGTCGCTTTCTGTCGCCGCTATGTCGCGGCTCATCGTGAAGAACCTGCCCAACGGGGTAAGGAGGCCGCCGCACGGTTTGGGTGGGAGGGCTGAGGGAAGGAGAGGGCCGTGCGGGCCTGGAGATGGATGTGAGGGGACACCTCGGAGGGATGCGGGTTGTTTGAGGGAGAGACCCCCGGGAGGAGACGGGGGAGGGAGTGATCTGGTTGTGCTAGAGACGGCGCTAAGCTGGGAGATTTCCTGTGAAAGAGGGCCCTCGGTTCGGGGAGGGAGTGAAGGTGTGCAGGAGGCAGGACTAGGAGTAATGGATGCAAATTGGAAGAGGAGAGATTTAGGCTGGAGAGAAGAGAGAAGTTCTTTCCTGTGAGGGTGGGGGGACACTGGAACAAGTTGCCCAGTGGCTGTTTGTCCTCAAACCAGGACACCCAGAAAGTTTGTCCCCTCCCTGGAGGTGTATCAGGCCAGGCTGGATGAGGCACTGAGCGACCTGGTCCTGTAGGAGGTGTCCCTGCCCATGGCAGCGGGCTTGGAACTAGATGATGTTGAAGGTTCCCTCCAAGCCAAACCATTCTGTGGTTCTGTTTCTTGGGGAGATGTCCAAGGGGATGGAGAACGTTTATTATCCTTGTGTGCAGACACCCCTGGTGTTCATTTTGGTGTGGGGTACCCTGGACAAGGAGTGCTGCAGGAGCTGGCAGGGTGGCTTGGGGAGAAGAAGGCAGAGAAGGCTGGAGAGACCCTTGGAAGCTGGCAGTACCGCAGGATGAGGGGGCAGAGGTGGTTGTGGTCACTGCCTTCCTCTCATTCTTCATCAGTTGGGCACCTTGCTGCTCTGCAGCCATCTGGGTCTCCTGAGAGTAGAGGATGTCATCATACTTGGTCCTGAACTGGGAGTCCAGTGCTGTGAGATCCTGAGCTCCCCAAGAGCTGGGTGCACCTTTAAGAGTGGGGGTGTTGCAGACAGACATCTGACCCTATAGTGGTTTTTTTGGAGATCACAGAGTCAAGCAATGATTTAGGTTGGATGGGATCTTGAAGATCATCCACTTCTACCTCCTGCCCTGAGCAGAGACATCTCCCACCAGACCAAGGTTGCTCCAAGCCTCATCCAACCTGGCCTTGCACCCCTTGAGGGATGGCTCAGCCACAGCTTCACTTGGCAGCTTGGCACAGTGGGTAGGGAGGGTTGCAGTGCATCAGCATCCTCGTAGAGAAAAAATTCACCCTGATATTCTACCCTCCTTCAGTTGTTGCTTTCCTTAATGAAGGGAACAGAATGGAGATGAAGGTCTTTGGTAGATGATGTGTGGGGATTTTTTTTAATCACACAATAGAGTGTGGTTCCTGCTGCAATTCAGGAGTTCTCTGACAGCAAACATTTTGCTTTGTATAGAATCGTAGAATAGTTTGGGTTGGAAGGGACCTTTAAAGATCATCTAGTTCCAACCCCCCTGCCACAAGCATCACTTGACTATCCTGTACCATCACACAAAGCAGCTCTACAGGCACCCAGCAGCAGTACTATCTAGCCTTATGGTGTCATTACTTCAATTTTCTTTGGCTTTAACAGGCAACTTGGACCATTAGCTTGTGAGTTTCCAGCCCTGTGTCCTGCCCTGCCACAGTCACCAAGCAGAGATGATTCCATGAAAATATCAAATAGGATGGGCAAGCTTTAGCTCCCAGCTCTATTTTTATGGGACTCATGCCCAAAATCTGGTTATCTTAAGTAAGTGTCAGAGTCTGCTAATCAAAAGACACAAGTCTGTGGACTAGCAGCAGCTCAGCAGTTCAGTAGGGTTTAAGAATTAAAGAGGAGAAAAAAAAAAAGAGTCCAAACAAGTCTACATCCCTGGTAAGAGGGATTTAATTACTTCCAGCTTGGAACCACTTTGTCCATGTACAAATCCCAGGAGATTCTTGTGGCAAGTGGTAGGACTAGGCAAGACTTTTGCCTATAAAACCATGGTGAATTTTAGGGAGAACATATTCTGCCATGAGCTCATCTGCAGCTGGCTGCACTCACTAGGTAAAAAGGGTAATCTGTCCTGGTAGATATGTTAAACAACTCTTACTGTGTTGCTGAGTGGCCTTCCTGTTTTCTTCCTTCTTTTCCCAGATGAAAGAAGATCGTTTTAAGAAGCTGTTTGCTGCCTTTGGCACTCTCACTGACTGCTGCTTAAAGTTCACCAAGGATGGCAAGTTTAGGAAATTTGGCTTCGTTGGCTACAGGTCTGAAAGTGAAGCTCAAGCAGCACTGAACCATTTCAACAAGAGTTTCATAGACACTTCCAGAATCACAGTGAGTTGGTCTTTAGAACTGTCTTTTCTGATTCTGAAGAAAGGTTGTCATTGAAGATTCTGGTGGTCTTAAAGGTGGACAGCCAGTGGGTTCTGGAAGCCTTCTACAGCAAAACTCTCCGATGGGCCTTATTGCTGGAGTCTCAAGCAGGTATTTGGCTCTGATGGGCTGTGTTTGTGCTCTAGCAGTGTTTTCAGTGATGGCTGTGATCTGAGTTGTCATATTCTGAATGTTTGAACTGGAACTTATTTCATTTCAGGTCTTTTGAGACAATGATTCATGATAAAAAGGACAACAAACTTCCCTCTGTTGCATAAATGTGTAGCTCTGCATTTTTAAAACAAACTCCTATGCTTGAAATTATTTTTCTCCTGCATGAACCCCTCCATCCCTTCAAGGTTATGAGAAGGACCCCTGAGTGAGGCTTATCCAACTCTTACACACCCAAACTGTTGAATGGATGTATAATTAAAGGGCTGTTTCTTTGCAGGTTGAGTTATGCAAGTCTTTTGGTGACCCTTCAAAGCCCAAAGCATGGAGTAAGCATTCTCAGAAGGCTCCTGCCTCAGAAAAGCAGCCTGAGAAACCTGTGACAAATGCAGCTCCTGCAGGCACAAAGAAGGTGAGTCTTGTTTGTGTCCTTGAGGCTCTGTTGGTGTCAGGGACTTGGCAGAGAGAAGTGTAGCCCAGTGTGGGACAGAGTAGCTCAGAGGGTGGATGTCACAGTCCTCATTCTGTTATTTTCTGCCTTAGGCTCTATGTTTTCCATTAAGTTACCTGAGAAATGACCTTGGCTTTGATTCTGATGAGCTTTTTCTAAAAATGATCTCTTTCCCTAGGATAAAAAGAAGAAAGATCCAGCAGGAAACTTAAAGGAGGTGAGTGAGCTGGGTTTGAATTGCAATCCCTGTGTTCTTGCTGGCTTGTATTAAGAGCAAATGGTGAATAACTTCTCTCTTCCAATGCTGTTATTTCAGGCAAGGTGTGTGATTTTTAACCAGCTCTGTCCAATTTTACTTTTACAAAACATGATTTTAACAGCTCCAGAACTGGGTACTCCTGTGTGACTGCACACTGCCTGCAGGACAATACAGTTTTCAGCAGTTCTAGTTTTTAACCATGTGCATGTTTTGTCCTGTCTAACATTTTTTAATGTCATTTTCTTCTCTCTAATCTTCGGTTTTCTTCTTTAAAGTGGTTTCTAAACATCAGTTACAAAGAAAGAAAGAATAGGACTTAGATCTTGAGAAGACTTAAAGTCACTTTAAGTGGTCACCTTGTGAGTGTGAGGTGGATTTAGGATCTTAGGGTTTTTTTTTTTAATAGGCTGGAAATGAGGTGGTACCTAACTTACTGCTAGTTCTCTTGTGACAGCTGGAAGAGGACAAGACATTCCAGGAGTTCTTAATGGTTCACCAGAAACGATCTCAGGTGGCCACTTGGGCTAATGACACTTTGGCAGGGGAGCCCAAGAAAGGAAAATCAAAGCCACCAGATGATTATCTCAACTTTGATTCAGATGAGTCCGAGTTGCTGAGTGAGGAAGAGGAGGAGGATGGGAGCAAAGCTGCTGGAGATGAGAAGGAAACTAAAGGTACTAAACTAAAGATTTGTCACAGCAAATGCAAGAGCAGATGTGCTGATCAAACCTAACTTGGAGCCCTACCTCTAAGTGAAGACAGTGTAGCCAGGAAGGTGGTTTCTGAAGCATGAGGCTCATCCTGTGTGTTGTGTATGTGTGGTTGGGGAAACATGGGATATTATATTAAGGGGATGGCATTTCTGCTTTCCTCTGAGTCCTTAAATCAACATCTAGAGAAGAGCAACAGAGCAAATATATTTCCATCTTTCCCTTAAATTCTTTCCTATCCTGTAGCCAGGATTTCTGGCATTGGATGTGGGGTTTTTTTTTAATTTGTCAACTTGTCTCTCTGCCTTTGATGTATATTTTTGGGAAAGCTGATGTGTCCTTGGGCCTTGGCAGAGTTAAGAGGAAGGGACAGAATGGATCCTAAAAGGAAAACTGCATCTAGTGGAGCAATGGGTGAAGTTAGAATGCTGAGAAGTCTGCTTCTCATGTGCATGGACACTGGGTTCTAACAAGACACACTGGTGATGAAGATGGTTTGGGAGCCTTTCTCCCTCTTCATGTGGTATCTCCTTATGCTGTTCTGGTGATTAAATAGCATTTCCCTGCTGTTCCTCACCTCTGTTTGGGTAATTAAGATGATCAGTTGATCTTTGTTGGGGAGGACTATTTGGAGAAACAGCTTCCTCTGTCCTTTACCTTGCAAAACTAAACAAACCAATTGAAAACCTTCCCTGAGGTTTATCCGAAGGATTTAGTTGAAATTGAGACAAAACACTGTGCAGTGGAATTCTTCAGGCTCCTTTCTGAATAACAAAACAGTTATAAATTAACTTTTGCTTTGAAAAATATTTATTCAGATATGTCAGGGGTTAAGTGCAGAGATAAATTCACTCTGCTCTTCTTAAGCCTTTCTTCTGTGTGAAAAGGGGAAAGTAGGGAAGGTGATTCTTGTGATTGTGTCTGTTCTCAGCTTTCCCTGGCTGGGAAGAGAATCTGGGTGCAAATCTCTGATTTCTCTATTTTCTCTGACAGCCAAGAAAGGAGAGAAGAAGGCAGCTACCAGCAAAGACCTCTCGGATATGGATTACCTGAAATCTAAAGTGGTGAAGGATTCTTCCTCCTTATCCAGTTCAGAGGAAGAAACAGATAGTGAGGAGACAGAAGATGAAAGTGAGAGTGGGGAGGATTCAGGCATTGAAGAAACTGCTGGCACCAAGACAGATAAAAAGGGGAAGAAAAAGGACCAACAAACACAGCAAGAGACACCAGTGGGGAAGAAGAAAAAAAAAGGTTCCACACTGGAGGTATTAAACTTTTGTTCTATCTAGAGCAAGACCTTTATGGAATAGCATGTGTCTGTGTGTCACTCCAGAGGTGAGCTGAAAGCTTGAAGTCTCTGGGACCTTGTAGGTACCAGCTTTTTTGGCACACTGGGCTAAAACCATTAAAAAAAAGTCTGCTGGATCTCCTCTTAGGGCTGGTTGAAACTTAGAAGATGTAGCCTGCAAGCAAATGTTGCTACTGCCATTTCCAGAATTTGTTTTTTTTCCTGTGTCTTATCTCTGGTTGCAGGAAATGCTGTTCTGCAGAACTCAGTTTTTAGCAACTATGTTTGATTATCCCAGCACCTTGCACCCTCATCCCACACCTCCTGCCCAGGTTGATGCAGCTTGGAGAATCTCTTGATGTCCTCTCCTGCTCTTCAGCTTCTTGTTTGTTGAGCTTGACCAGCCTGTTTTCTGTGACTTGTGTTGTTGCTACACTCAATTCTTTTTATTTCCCCCATCCTTCTCTGCAGAACCAAGGCAGCTCAGCAGAAGCCAGCACACCCCACACGGTGAAACTTCGTGGTGCCCCCTCAAACATCACTGAGGCAAGTTTTGTTATTTCTGAGCTGGGAATGGAGGCTCCAGGGTGTTCTCAGCATGGAACTTGGTGCAATGTTGGGGTTTGAGGGTGTTTTGAGGGTTGTGTAGTGCTCAGGGAAGATTTCCAACTGGCTTTGTGATTTATAGAATCATAGAATAGTTTGGGTTGGAAGGGACCTTAATGATCATCAACTTCCAAGCCCCCTGCCATAGACACCTCTCAGGCTGCTCAGTGCCTTGTCTAGCCTGGCCTTAAACACCTCCAGGGATTGAGGGGGCATCCACAACCTCTCTGGGCAACCTCTTCCAGTGTTTCACTACCCTCACCCTAAAGAATTTCTTTCTTCTATCTGGCCTGAATCTCCCCTCTTCCAATTTACATCCATTATTTCTAGTCCTCCCATCACACATCTTCTTAAAAATTCCTACCCCTGCCTTTCTGTCGCCCCCTTTAGGTATTGAGAAGCTACTCTGAGGTCCCTCCCTGAGCCTTCTCTTCCCCAAGCTGAACAATCCCAACTCCTTCAGTCGGGGAGGGATTTTTATAGCCTGTATAAAAAAACCTAAGTCTGATTTCTGTATCTGAGAACTTATTTAAGCAATAATAATTCTTCCTGCAGCAAAAGATTCGTGAATTCTTCTTGCCTCTGAAGCCAGTGGCAATCCGGATGGCAAAAAAAACCCAGGGGAAAAAAGCAGGTAATGTCTGGATGTGTAAAGGGGGTTGGGTCTGTGAGTCAGAGGACCTCTCAATCACACCCCTGCCCTTTCCCATCTGCAGTTGCAAATTGCTGGGTCATGTCCTGGATCTTACAGACCTTTCTGTGACTTTGCAGCTCTCCTGCCCTACTTGCTGCCCATCAGGAGCCATGGGCAGAGCAATGTTGGCTGTGCTCCCTTTAGGAATAGCAGCCAGAGCCTTTGATCTGCCTCTGGAACTTTCTTAAACATCCCAAACTGTACAAAGGGAAAAAGCCTCTTCCTCTGGGATGGCTCTGCAGCAGCACCCAGGGACTTGACTAACCTAACAATAGCCAGAGTGGGTCTCCTGGGTCTCCAGCAGAATAAGTGTGGAATTGGCAGGGAACTTTGCTTAATGCTGGTTTCCTTTCCCATCCAGCACCCTGTTATCTGTGCTTGGAGACACCCATGAAAGTCTATTCCAGCTTCTTCTGGTTTGCATGTAGAGAATAAACTTTTAAAAGAAAACCTTCCAGTCTGGCTTGCCCATTTTCAGCCTAGATTGGAGCCACAATGGGAGTTTGAATGCTTTATCTATAGGAATCCATATTAAAGAAAACCCCGTTTGCCCTTAATTAGCCAATTAGTGGTTGTGTGGGTTCCCCACATGCTGCTCAGTTGAACCTTTCCTTCCTCCAAGGCTGCATCTTTGTTGACTTGAAGAGTGAATCAGATGTGCAGAGGGCCTTGAAGCGGAAAAAAGAATACATGGGTAAGGGCTGTTTGTACCTCCTTGTTTTTGCTGCTGTGGATGGCAGGGTGCTCAGCTGCTCAAGTGTTCACTGCAGAAGTACCTACTCCTGCTTTAGTTTTTCCCAGGCAGATGGTGGGGGTGGTTTCCCTCACTCAGCTGATGCTGGGATAAACCAGGTGATGCATGAGGAGCTGCGTGGAACTGTCAAGTGACTGAGCTCTCTTTTTGGCTCTCCTTTTTTTTTTTGATTTCTTTTTTTGCAAGTGTGTCTTTATCTTGATATACAAGTGACATTGTTTAAATCTGGTTGGGTACCATAGGGGATTTATACAAACGTTTCTGTGAGCCTGTGTTTGAGACCTTTTGACCTAGTCCTTAGCTGAACTTTCAGAATTCTGTTTGCAAAAATCCCTTGCAGAATGGAAGTGTCTACAGACTACATTGGTGGGGGCAAAAAAAACCTGTCAAGTGACTGAGCTCTCTTTTTGGCTCTCCTTTTTTTTTTAATTTCTTTTTTTGCAAGTGTGTCTTTATCTTGATATACAAGTGACATTGTTTAAATCTGGTTGGGTACCATAGGGGATTTATACAAATGATTCTGTGAGCTTGTGTTTGAGACCTCTCGACCTAGTCCTTAGCTGAACTTGCAGAATTATGTTTGCAAAAATCCTGTGAGGAATGGAAGTGTCCACAGACTAGATTGGTGGAGGCAAAAAAATCTGGCAAGTGACTGAGCTGTCTATTTGGCTCTCCTTTTTCTTTATTTTTTAGGGGTTCTTTTTGTGTGTAATGTGATTCAAGTGTGTCTTGCTTCAAGTGACATTGTTTAAATCTGGTTGGGTAGCATAGGGGATTTCTCCAAATGAATCTGTGAGCTTGTGTTTGAGACCTCTCGACCTAGTCCTTATCTGAACTTTCAGAATTATGTTTGCAAAAATCCTGTGAGGATTGGAAGTGTCTACAGTCTACACTGGTGGGGGCAAAAAACACCCCTATGAGCTCTCTGAAGGAAGGAAGATGTGGAGCNTGGCAACTCTTTTTTTTTTTTCCTTTTTTTTTTTTTTTTTTTTTTTTTTTTTTTTGTGTAACATGCTTCAAGTGTGTCTTGCTTCAAGTGACATTGTTTAAATCTGGTTGGGTAGCATAGGGGATTTCTCCAAATGATTCTGTGAGCCTGTGTTTGAGACCTTTCGACCTAGTCCTTATCTGAACTTTCAGAATTATGTTTGCAAAAATCCCATGCAGAATGGAAGTGTCTATAGACTACATTGGTGGGGGCAAAGAAAACTGGCAAGCTCTCTTTTTTTCTCCTTTTTCTTTTTTTTGTTTTTTTTTTTTTTTTTGTGTAACATGCTTCAAGTGTGTCTTGCTTCAAGTGACATTGTTTAAATCTGGTTGGGTAGCATAGGGGATTTCTCCAAATGATTCTGTGAGCCTGTGTTTGAGACCTTTCGACCTAGTCCTTATCTGAACTTTCAGAATTATGTTTGCAAAAATCCCATGCAGAATGGAAGTGTCTATAGACTACATTGGTGGGGGCAAAAAAAACTGGCAAGCTCTCTTTTTTTCTCCTTTTTCTTTTTTTTGTTTTTTTTTTTTTTTTTTTGTAACATGCAACACAGCAGAAAAATGNTTTTTGTGTAACATGCTTCAAGTGTGTCTTGCTTCAAGTGACATTGTTTAAATCTGGTTGGGTAGCATAGGGGATTTCTCCAAATGATTCTGTGAGCCTGTGTTTGAGACCTTTCGACCTAGTCCTTATCTGAACTTTCAGAATTATGTTTGCAAAAATCCTGTGAGGATTGGAAGTGTCTACAGTCTACACTGGTGGGGGCAAAAAACACCCCTATGAGCTCTCTGAAGGAAGGGAGATGTGGAGCTGTCTAGGAAGTGTTACTCTGTTTTATATGAAAGCTGGTCTCTTGCAGCCCTACAACCCCTCTTTTTTTAATCAAGCAAATATCTCCTCTATGCTTGTGGAACTGTAGTTGTTTGCTCTAAGCTCAGGCTCTTTGCCTGTGGCTTTGGGAAACCTCTAACATAGCTCTCTCTGGGTTAGGTGGACGATGCATTGAGATATTCAGATGCAAGAACACCCCAAAAGAAGCTGTTACAGCAAAACCTGACAACCAGCCATGGCAAAGGAGGAAGCGGGATGATGAGGAAGAGGAGGACTTGGCTGAATCTGGAAGACTCTTTGTCAGGAATCTTCCCTTTACTAGCACTGAGGAGGACTTGGAGAAGATCTTTTCCAAGTATGGTAAGTATTTGCAGTGGGATTGGGATTTGCAGGGTTTCCTTTCCACACGTGTTTTCTGATTGTGCATGGATAAAGCTCTGTGTATCCTGAATATGGATCAACCCCCATCCTCTTTTATCACCTGGTGTGGTGGTGTGTTTCAAATCTGCTTGATTTTGGAACTCCTGCTGACTTCTTCACTTGGGATCATGCTGCTGTGTTGCCCTCATGCCTCTCATCACATCTTTGCAATGATAAAATCTCATGCAAGTCAAGAGATCTGTTCCTGACTGAATGTAAATGCTGCAGTTTGGAGCTTCCCTGGTTTTATAGAATCATAGAATATTTTGGGTTAGAAGGGACCTTAAAGATCATCTAGTTCCAACCCCCTGCAAGGGGGGGACACCTCCCACTACATCAGGCTGCTCAGTGCCTCATCCAGCCCGGCTTTAAACACCTCCAGGGATTGAGGGGGGATCCACAACCCCTCTGGGCAACCTCTGCCAGTGTCTCACCACCCTCACCATAAAGAATTTCATTTGCTTTGGATGTCAAGTTTTTGCAGGATTGGCTTTGGGGGTTTCTGTAACTGAAGGCTAAATTTTTATAGGCAATTCTGGTAAAAAAAGAAAAAGAGAAAAAAGCCAAACAAACAACCAAAAAAAGCCAACAAAAGAGATTCTTCTGAGTAATAAGAGCAAAATGTGGAACATGCCATGTTTCTATAAGTAAATAAATCTGTATAAATTCATGAATTATGTGTTGTGTGCCGAAAGCCTGTGAGCTGAGGTGCTTTTTCTGAGCCTGTCTTGTCAGTCTGCAGCCAGCATCTCCTCACCAGGCTGGTGGCTTTGCTCCACACCTTCTGCAGTATTCAGAGCTGCTCTGTGACTCTTCTCCTCCTTGACTTTGTCCAGGAGTTGGCAGTTTAGGGTATGTGATGGCTGTGTGAGAACATCCCTTGCCTTTTGCAGGACCCCTCTCGGAGATCCATTTCCCTATAGACAAACTGACCAAGAAACCCAAAGGATTTGCTTTCATCACCTACATGATGCCTGAGCATGCAGTGAAGGCCTACGCAGAAATGGATGGGCAGGTGTTTCAGGTACAGTGACTTGGAGATTTGCCTTTGCCTGGTGACAAAGAATTTGCTTTGCTGTAAAGCAAATCTCTTCCTGCCTTGCTTTTGCTAGAGCAGTCTGGTTTGAGGAGCCTCACAGGTACCAAAGTCTGAGCTAGAGGTGGAGAAGGAATTCAGTCTTTGACATTGCTACTCTGACTTGCAGTGATGTCTCCTTTGGGAAGGAAGGTTTCTTCCACCTAGGCTGCTTCACTAGGAAAGGTGCCAGAGAATTTCCATTACTCTCCTTAGCTCATTAACTTCTGTGGGTTATTTTGGAGCTGCTGGACCTTTTCTTCCTTGCTTTTAGGGTAGAATGATGCATCTTTTACCATCCACGATCAAAAAGCAAAAACCTGAAGATGTAGATGCAGAAGAGTCTTCTTCCTATAAAAAGCAGAAAGAGGCCAAGGACAAAGCCAACAGTGCCAGGTACAGAGATGTCTCTGGTGTGTAATAGAAGTTGTTCTAGTGTTGTGTTTCTTTAGGGTGGGGGTTTCAGATCAGTTGGATCTTTTTCCTCTACTTGGCCACCTATATTTCTGAAACTTGTGGGAACTTTTATCTTTCTATCTGACAGATTAGTTTGAAAGAAATGCCTGATGCTTTCTAAGTTGAAGGGAAGGGTGTGCAATCTTGCTAGCCTGGATTTTGAGCTTTTAGGAAACCAGTTGAATAAAAACACTTTTCTCTGGGCCAACATCTGAGCTTCTAGTTGTAACTGCAGGGCAGTGAGCAGTGACTTGTGGGGATGGAGAGATAAGCTGCCTGCAAAGCAGCCTTTCTGTTTGCTCCCTGGGCATGTCTCCCTCTTTCTGTCCCCTCTCAAAGAGTGTTCCACTCTTCTTCCCTCTGATTCTTCCCCTCAGCTGCTCATGGTGGCATTCCAAGCTGTTTTTCCCCAGGACCACTGAGTAAAAAGGCACCAGTGGAAGAGGGGAAATGCTTGATGAACCTTCCTCTTCTTTCTCTTTCCAGCTCTCACAACTGGAATGCCTTGTTTGTGGGGACAAATGCAGTGGCTGATGCCATTGCTCAGAAGTACAATGCTTCCAAAAGCCAAGTGCTGGATCATGTGAGTTGAGTTGTTGATCAGCTGGGGTGGGAGATGAGTTTTCTCTCCATTTTGCTCATGCCAGGGGTGTTCCTCTGTGCTTGAGTGAACACCATGAAGGCTGAGAAATCATTGGTGCTGTGGCTTGTCTGAACCTAACAATCCCTTTGTGTCCCTGGAAGGCAAAGTGACATTCCCAATCCTCCTTCCCATTCTGTTTATTTGTGTCTGAATTTTTGCATTTCTACATAACTAGAAGTTGATGGGAATTTATACCCTAAAAGCTGGAAACTTTAATTTGCTTCCAGAAGCATTCTGACTCCCCAGCAGCTCCCAGAGGAGCTTAAGCATTTTACCTTCAAGCTCTCTTCCAAATTTGTTTTGCATCTGCTTCTGAGAACAGCAGGAGCAGCAGGTGACTGACATGTTCTTGGCTGCAGGAGAGCAAGGACAGCGTGGCAGTGAGGGTTGCTCTGGGAGAAACTGAGCTGGTCCAGGAAATTCGACGGTTCCTCATTGAAAATGGAGTCAGTCTGGATTCCTTTAGTCAGGTGAGATGCTCAGCTGGAAGCTGTGGTGTGTGCCTGCCTCGTCTAGGTGATAGCATAAGCCTAGTATCCTCAGCTCTTGCTGAAGTTACTCATTTAATCCTCAGCATCTTGCAGGATTGAGCCATTAGATGGGTTGAGAAATGTTCTGTCCATTTGAAAATGTGACTGTCGACATGGTTGAAATATGTGGCCTGATGTTCACCTCACTGTAGCCTGAGGAGGACTCCTAAATCCATGCAGAGGTGGAGCTCCTGTTTGAGGAGCAAGGAAATTGTAGTGGAGTGTGGATCTTACAGGAAGTGTTTTCTCTTGGTCCTCTCTTGAAGCCTTGAAAGAGGTGATGTGTGGAGTGAGAGAGCGTGGCATGTTGGATCATAAGTCAAGTATTGGATTTTGCTGTTTTAATATCTCATCTTCCCATTCTTCCCTCACTAAATGTGGCAGGCTGCTGGTGAGAGGAGTAAAACAGTGATCCTGGTCAAAAACCTCCCAGCCAGCACGAGTGTGTCAGAGCTGGAGGATGTCTTTGGCAAATATGGCAGCCTGGGCCGGGTGCTGCTGCCAGAAGGAGGCATCACAGCCATTGTGGAGTTCCTGGAGCCCACTGAGGCCAAGCAAGCATTCACCAGGCTGGCATACTCCAAGGTGAGTGTGGCAGGAGGTATCAGCCACAGAAAAGATTACTTGCTGCAAATGTGAGGGGTGGAGGAGTTTTGAAGGTAGTGAGTTATCCCAGAGCTGCTGCTGTTACTTTGTCCCTTGGGTTTAGGGAGATGATTCTAAGGATAGAGAGTCATAGAATAGATTGGAAGGGATATTAAAGATCATCAAGTTTCAGCCCCCCTGCCATAGGCAGGGACACCTCCTACTAGATTAGGCTGCTCAGTGCCTTGTCCAGCCTGGCCTTAAACACCTCCAGGGATCGAGGGGACATCCACAACCTCTCTGGGCAACCTCTTCCACTGTTTCACTGCCCCCACCCTAAAGAATTTCTTTCTTACATCTAGCCTTAATCTACCCTCTTGCAATTTACATTCGTTAATTCTAGTCCTCCCATCACATATCCTATAAAAAAGTCCTAACCCTGCCTTTCAGTACCTGAAGGGGGCTACAGAGAAGCTACTCTGAGATCCCCCCTGAGCCTTCTCTTCACCAAGCTGAACAACCCAAACTCCTTCAGCCTGTCTCCATAAGGCAGTTGCTCNGTTGCAAGTGCGCACTGGCAGCTCATGTTGAGTTTGTCATCTACTGGCACCCCCTGAGTCCCTCTCTTCAGAGCTGCACTCAAGCCACTCTCCACCCTGCACTCTCCTTGTGCAGCAGTGGCTGAGTAGGATGCCCAAACTGCAGCAGGTAGCAGAAAGAGGGGAATGTAACACATGTAGAAAAGCCCTGATACGTGGTAGATGCTCTCCTTGGGTTAAAGAGTGTTTGCCTAGATGAAAAAATTGCTCAGCTTTTCCACTTCTGCTAGTTTTTATTGCAGAGTGGAAGGAAAATGAAGCTGAGAGCAGAGCTGGCCCCTGCTCTTCATTTCTCTCTCCTGTCTTCTCTTCACAGTTTCATTCTGTGCCGTTGTATTTGGAGTGGGCTCCAATGGGTGTCTTCTTCAGCCCAGCTCCTGAGAAAAAAATTGCAGCAAAAGAAGGTAAAGCAAGACTGGTGCTGATAAGAAGTTTGACCTTGGGACAGAAATACCTGTAGTTGTTTTGCCTCTCCTTAATGTGTTAGGCAGCAGTCCTGGTATTCCTCACCCTTTGGGAATAGAACCAGCCTTGCAAAGGTGTTTGCACATAAAGTAAGATTTTCACAGAATATCAGGGAATGGAGGGGACCTGAAGAGATCATCTAGCCCAATCCCCCTCTCTGTGTGATTTCCCACTGCAAAGATGTGATGTTCCCTCCTTGAATATATCCTCTTTCTCCCTGTCCCAGGGGCTGTAAAAATTAAGTCTTGTTTCTATATTTAAAACCTTTCAAGATCCTTTAAAAAAAGAAAGAAAGGAAAGAAAAAAGGCTATAAAGGAGTGTGGGTTTATTTATATTTCAGGACTCTGAGCTCTGGGGAAGGGGGAGAAAAGCTGATGAAATGATGAAAAGCCTGGGCTGCCATGTCTGGGACACAGGGAGAAGATGGGGGGGCTTCTTACAGGGAAGTTCCTGTAACTGAGAGAAGCTCCTGGAAGGCTGCTCAGGGCTGACAGTGGTCTTTGCTGCCAGCCTTTGAATCTGGGAGAGGGAAGGGAGGGGACATGCCATGAGCTCTTTGCTCACAAAAAGCTGAGAAAACACACAAGCTCCTCCAAATTTTGGCTTTGTTACATCTTACAATGTTGGGTTTATTCTTTCTGTTTCAGGTGAAACTTTAAAGAGCTCAGAGGAAACAGCAGCAAATGTAGAAGAGGAGGAAGAAGAAGAGGAGGAGGAGGAAGAAGAAAACATTCCTGGGTGTACCTTGTTCATCAAAAACCTGAATTTTGCCACCACAGAAGACACTCTGAAAGAGGTGAGGCATAAATGAGGAGAAGGGACTGGGTTTTACATCCTTCTCAGATGAGCATGTGGTTGAGGGCCAGACTGAGATGCTGTGTGGAGCAAAGCCCCAAATCCCAGCATGGGCCTGAAGAAAGGGCTCTGCTCTGCTGCAGGAGGCAGGCTGTTCTCCACCTCTGCTGTATTGAGGATGATGTGTTTTAAAGGAGTCAAACTGCAGCTGCTGTTATCTAATGGAAAAGGAGAGAGCACTGGATTGTGCTGGGAACTACTGCTTTAGGGTATCAGCCATCAGTTAAGCCAAATGTGTCTGCAGCCATTTTGTTGGATTTAATTCCACCTTGGGGCAGGTAGAAATATTAGGAAATCTTAAGATTCTTCATTTCCCATGCTTTCTGTAACATCTCCTTGTGACTAGCACTTCTACAGCTGTGATACTGCTTTGTGTTGAGGCAGTAAGTAAATAAGTGATGGTTTTACTGGGGAAGAATTTTCATAGAATCATAGAACAGTTTGGGTTGGAAGGGACCCTACAGATCATCTAGTTGCAACTCCCCCTGCATAGGCAGGGACACCTCCCACTACATCAGGTTGCTCAGTGCTTTGTCTAGCAAGCTTCTATGAGGTGTCTGTGCTGTTTTTCCCTCAGCAAAGCACTTAAAGCCATGTGAGATGTGAACAGAAAAACAGGAAAGAGCAACTGGGAGTTCTTGTCTCTGACACTGTTTGTAGCCCTATGAAATGCCACATCCCATGGCCCCAAAAATGCTGGTGCAGGGTCAGTCCATCCTGAACTGGTGCTCCTCTACTTTGGGACTGAGGTCCTGTGTAGAGACCCTGCTATGTTTGGGTTTGGGAATAAATGTTAATGTTGAGAAGAGGACTAAGACTCATCCCCTCTTCTTTTTCCTCCTCTTGTCTGTGGTTTTACAAGGGAGTCAAATAGATGTTTTGCAGCCCCTCCAGCCCTTTCTGCATGTCTTTGGAAGGAGCATCTCTTCCAGGGGCATCACAGAAGTCCCTCACCCCTAAAGTGGTTAAGAGCCTCTTATAATCCATGCTGTCCTGCCAGAGCCATCCCAGATCTCTGCAAGGTTTCTGAGGAGTGGAGGATTTCCGGGAATGTGTTTCTTGGTACCTTCAAAAATCAGTATGTCTATATATTGGGACAGAAATAATGCTATAAAAAAAAAAAGCCACAGTTGTACTGGCTGCTTGTCAGATGTGTGCTGGGGGGAGTGTGTGTCCCTTCCTCTGCAAGAGAGCCATGTTGTCACTCGAGTTGAGTTGCAAGCCCTGTGACAAAGGGAGCTGAATCACGTGTCCTGTTTCCTTGCAGACGTTCTCCAAAGTGGGAGCTGTGAAGAGCTGCACAATATCCAAGAAGAAAGACAAAGCAGGTACTCCACATGTTGCTGTTCAGTTCCTTCCCTCAGCTGGTTGCTGAGGGCTCAGGTGTGGCATCTCTTTAGCATTCAGCTGCCTGACACTTTTGTGTTCTCATTGACTAAATCCTTAATATTTCTGAAAGGGTGCCTGTTGAAATGACTGAAAGCAGTATCCAAAAATACCCCCGGGGTTCGGTCTAGGAGGGTTAAGCTCAATTGTGGGATTTGTGGAGATGTGGCCTTTTCTTAGATTGTTAGATGGGAGAAGCCAACTCCTTCAGGATCACAGAAGAGAGTGGGATGCAAGTTGAAAGGAACCAGTGCCCCACGATGACTAAAGCTGGATGAGATGTTTTATCTGCAATAATGGCCTTTGCCTTGAAGGATGCCTGTC
>VZTY01012573.1:25014-39227 GCA_013400935.1 Turnix velox | reverse complement strand
CCAGCCCAGGTTGCTCTAAGCTCCATCCAGCGTGGTCTTGAGCTGGGGCAGCCACAGCTTCTCTGGGCAGCCTTGTCCAGGGCCTCAACACCCTCCCAGCAATGGATTTCTTCCTCATATCTAACGTAAATCTTTCAGTTTAAAACCATTCCCACTCATCCTATGTCTCCTCTCCCTGATAAAGTCCCTTCTCAGCTTTCCTGGAGCCCTTTTAGAGACTGTAATGGGCTTTGAAGTGTTCCTAGTGCCTTCTTTTCTCCAGGGTGGATCCCACAGTTCTCTCAGCAGAGGAGCTCCAGGAGTTGCTTGGTGCTCATCACTCATCATGGATGCTCAGAAGGACCATCAGAGTCAGGGCTTGGGCAGGCTGACTCTTTGCCTGGGGCTCTACCTTGTTCCCTCAGTTATGGAGTCATAGAATAGTTGGGGTTGGAAGGGACCTTAAAGATCATCGAGTTCCAACCCCACTGCCATAGGCAGGGACACTACATCAGGCTGCTCAGTGCCTTGTCCATCCTGGCCTTAAACACCTCCAGAGAGGGGGCATCCACAACCTCTCTGGGCAACCTCTTCCAGGGTTTCACTACCCTCACCCTAAAGAATTTCTTTCTTACGTCTAGCCTGAATCTACCCTCTTCCAATCATTTCAAGTCTTCCCATCACATATCTTATTAAAAAGTCCTACTCCCTGGAAATTGACACTTGCTTCTGATTTAGTTTTAAATCTTCTGGTTACTGTTTCCTGGCAGCTTAAGGAGTCTCCTTTCTCCTCTGGCAGGTACTTTGCTTTCCATGGGCTTTGGATTCGTGGAGTACAAGAAGCCTGAGAGTGCCCAGAAGGCCCTGCGCCAGCTCCAGGTGAGTGTAGGCATCATAGGTTTGGGATTTCTTTCCTAAGCATTTGAGTGTTTGTTCCACACCATCTGGGTGCTGTGGGGGATTTTCAGCAGGTATTTCATATCCCATTGCCTTGGTGAAGTCTTGGGCTAGATGTTTGTTCCATCTTTTTGAGAGATAGAATCCCAGGGAAGGGAGAAACCATTGCTCAAAGCAGTGAAGTGACTGGACTTGGCCAGTTTCCTGTCAGAGCTGAGGCTGATGGACAGCTAGAGGAGGAATGATGGCTGCTGCTTCACTCAGTGACGCTGTCTCCACTGTATCCAAGCCTTGCCTTGCCTGAGCCATGTTCAGAAGAGAAGAACTTTGTCAGGGAGGAGGGAAGGAATATATAGGAAAGAGCAAAATGTGAAACACCCTGCTTGTTTTCTGGGAGCTTGGAAGCTGTTGTGACTCTGCTTGATGGTGGGTCTTCAAATTCTTTTTTTCCTTCTTTTAACTTCTAGGGCTGCATTGTGGATGGCCACAAGCTGGAAGTGAAAATCTCAGAAAGAGCTACTAGGTAAAGCTTCATGTTTCACCTCCAACAAGGTTACACTGAAGCTGCAGAAAGATGCCACAAGGATTCCAGTCATAATTTTGAAGGAATTTTTGTTTGGAATTTTTGTTTTGCTGCCCAGTTCTTACCTGCTCTTTCTCTTGACTCCATAGGCCTGCTGTGAAATCCTCCAGGAAGAAACAGATTGCCAAGAAGCAGAAGACCTCAAAGATCCTGGTCAGAAACATCCCCTTCCAGGCCACTGTCAAGGAGATCAGGGAACTCTTCAGGTAGGAGGGTGCTTTCTCTTGAGTCTGTGGAGTGCTCCAGTGGGATTTTCATAGGGGATCTTGCAGTTGGATTGTAAATACCACGAGTTTTGTTTTCTCTGTGGAAGTAAATAAGCCTTTTAGTGAATGTAAACACACACAGCTTGACAGGTTATGCCAGTGTAGGAATCCTGCTGGTGGGACAGTGGTTGCACGAGGCAGTGTTTGTAGCTGGAGCCACTCTCAGCTCACAGCAGACACCCACGGAGCTCCCACATCTTCCCCACCTGGTGAGTAAATGATACAGCATTGGATTTATTTTCTTCTCCTCTTGCCCAAAAGGCTTGCAGCAGCTTTTCCTGATGCTCAGCACACCTGGCTGAGGAGAAGGCACCCAGAGCCACTGCAGAGAGCAGCTGGGAAAGGTTTTAGCTGGAGCTGGCTCCCTCCTCCATCTGTCATACCTATGCCATGGTGTCATCTTCCCCATCACAGAGAGAGAACTTTTATCAGACTTTGCCAGGCAATTATATGTTTCTACATAATGATATGATGGGGGGACTAGGAATAAATTGGAGGAGAAGAGATTTAGGCTAGATAGAAGAAAAAAATTCTTTACAGTGAGGGGTAGGACTTTTTAAGAAGATATGTGATGGGAGGAGTAGAAATAATGGATGTAAATTGGAAGGGGATAGACATAAGAAAGAAATTCTTTATAGGGAGGGTGGTGAGACACTGGAAGAGGTTGCCCAGAGAGGCTGTGGATGCTCCATCTCTGGAGGTGTTTAAGGCCAGGCTGGACAAGGCACTGAGCAGCCTGATGTGGGAGGTGTCCCTGCCTATGGCAGTGGGGTTGGAACTAGGTGATCTTTAAGGTCCTTTCCAACCTAACCTATTCTATGATTCTGTGCCTCACACAATCTGTAGCTGGTAGCCCTGTGACAGCAGGGATGTGGAACTGTGCTCTCTGTAACATCTTTTCCAGCATGAAATAACCTTCTCAGCCAGGAGACCTGCCTGGGAGAGGGCTGTGTATGGAATAGGGATTTGGGGATCTTCAGCCTGTGTTCTTCCATGTGCTGAGTGATCTCTGTTTCCTTTCTATTAGCCTGGTGTGCAGAGGTGAAATTTTGAGTAACAAAGCATCCAATGTTTCCTCTTCTCTGAGGATGAGAATAGCACTGACCCAGGCCATGGTCCCTTGTTCTTCTGCTAGGCTTGTAGAAGGAATTTTGGGGAGTCAGTGTCCAGCTCAGTTTGTAAGCTTTTTCCTGTCTGACCGTGTGGGGTGATGGCTCCCATCTGCAGGTCATGATACAGCAGTGTTAGGAGGTGACTTTTAAGTAGGAGGCAGGTGCTTCCCTCTGGTCAGGGCTGTGGTGTTTGAACTCTTGTAAACCTCCCTAGACCACAAAGTGAAAATTACCTTGGGAGGAGCTGTGGGGCAGTGATTTATTGGTTGTGAGGGAAAGGGCACATTTCCCTGTGTACAGTAAATCCTGCCTTCCTTGTGTGATGCCCACAGGTGAGGACAGTGGCTCCCATGTGGCTGGTAGGCTGTTTCCTTGCAAGGTGGGGAGGAAAAGCTGATATTGCAGCACTGGTTTTTGGGATAGACTGGATGCAAACTGTGGCTTGGCTCTTAAAAACACAATGCTGGAAGGGTTGATGATAAGCACAACATAAGAAGGAGCTTGCTTGTGGTCTTCCAAGACAGTCTGATGATCTTTCTTAGCACATGAAGCACTGGGAATTTAAAACTCAGCACCTACAGACATGATCTTTGTGAAGCTGGAGCCAACAAAACCAGCAGCACCCTGGCTTGAGGTGAAGGAGCTGAGTGGCTTTTGTGTATGGTGAGGATAGACAAGCCCAGCAGATTCTGGGAGGAGGTGGTTTGGGTATGTTTTTCTTTCCTCCTGTCTTGTCTAGAGCCTCAATGCTGTGGGAGGAGGGGCAGAGGAACCCTCCTCTGATTAATATTGCAAGGAACATGCAGCTTCCAGCTGCCTGCACTGTTGACAGTGCTCTCAGAGCGACAGGTGAACATCAGTTTCATTTACCCAGGCTGTTCAGAGACGTATGTTTTATCCTCAAAACAAAAGCCAACAGTTCTGGAAGGGAGGGGGAACACCCACAATTCTCCTGCCACCCCTGCCATCCTTCCTTCCTTCCCTTCTGAGTGGCTAAAACCAGGTACAATGCAGTGCTGCTAAACTCTTCCATTTTCCTAGATTGCTTTTTTTTTTCTTTCTTTTTTTTTTTCTATATGGTTTTAAATCAGAAACCTTTGGTCTGGAGCAATTGCTGTGTTTAGGAACCTGTCTTATTTCTGTTTAGTGACTTATTTGAAATTGTGAACAATCAATGGCTTGGTGGCAGAGGCAGCAGGGACGGCTGCAGGGGGCACTCTTAGCCTGCCCAGGAAAAGCTGGCCAGGGACCACTGCCAGCCTGGGGACAGCAAGGGACAGCCAGCCTGGGGAGCAGCAGGCCACACCAGCGGGCATTGCCATGCAGAGCAGCAGTCCTGTGTGTGTGTGGAGGTGGGGGCTTTGCAGGGCCAGCATCTCCTCTATTGTTTCTCATGCTCAAAACCCACTTTCCAGCTGATGTCTCCCAGCCTGCTTCCTTCTGTGACAGCCTTTTTTTTTTTTTTCCTCCTTTCTCAATTGCCCAGGCAGGAGAAAAATTAATAAATAAATACACAGAAGCACACACTGTTAAAAAGCATATGTGTGTATTACTCTCTGTGTATATTACTCTAGAAAAAAAATATATATGTTATGCAAGTACACATTTCCAAATACATGTCTATATTTCTAAATATATATTCAGTGTTTCCAGTACATATCATGGAATGGTTGGAAGGGACCTTCAAGATCATCTAGTTCCAACTAGTCCAGGTTGTTCAGTGCCTCATCCAGCCTGGCCTTAAACACCTCCAGAGAGGGGTCATCCAGAACTTCTCTGGGCAACCTCTTCCAGTGTCTCACCACCCTCACAGTAAAGAATTTCTTTCTTATATCTATATATCTTCAGTGATATAGCTATATATTTGAAAATACAGTGTGTATTTTTATATATGTATTTCCATGTTTTGAGCTTTGTCAGGAAGCTCTTCTTTTTCGGATGTCCCCATGTTGAGTGTTGATGACACTGGAAGAGTAAAACAAGGGAGTTGGGTGTTTTTTGAGTAGTGAATTTTGGGTTGCAGCTGTGCTGCTCAGCACTGGCAGTTAAGGAAACCCTGTTCTGGTTATTTTTATGCCTTTTAACATAACACTTTATGGATCTGCCTCTGAAATGCTTCCCCAGCTGATTGAGGTGATGGTTGCAAAGGCTCTGGGCGTCAATGTCCCAGGGCTCAGGAAGTGGTTGGGGACACTTGTGTACTTCCTATCACATGTGTCCTCTGCAGTGAGCACCCCTAGGTTTGAGGGGCTGCCTTTCTCAGGGCTTGCTTTCTGCCCATCCTGGGTGAGATGGATCCTGGGGGGGAAGGAGACCAGCAAGTCCCTTGAGAAAAGTCTGAGAGTGGATGTAGATTGATTTTTATTTTTTTTTTACTTTTTTTTCCCCTCCCTAAAGCTCATAGTTTTCAGGAGATTAAAAGCAAATGCATTGATTTATATTTTGGAGTTTGAGGGATTCTAATTCTCTGGCTGGGGGAAGGTGGTGCTTTATTTTCTCTGTACAGGAGTAATAAATGCTCTGAAATCCTCCAGTGGGTCTTTCTTGTATCAAAGTCCTTGAACTTTGAGTGCTGCTCACCTTGCACACCAGTCCTGGCTATGGTGGAGTGTGGGGTGCTGGGTCATAATGTGTCTTCCCATCTCCTGCTGGAGGTGTGAGCCTCTCTCACACCATCAAGCCTGGTTTTGGTTGGGTTTTTTTTGTTGTTTTTTTTTTCTTGAGACCTGCTAGGTGTTATTTTCTTCAGAAGGAAGAAATGCTTTTCAATTACAGGGACTGTTTTTGGGCTAGGTGTGAAGATTTAGCCTTTGTAGGTGTGTTGTTTCCAGCTCCCCCCCCCTCCATTTTTGTTCTTTATTAGATGCTACTCTTATCTTTACTACCTGGAAAAATAACAAAAGACAAATAGTCCTTAGTTCTTTCCAAAGAGCCATAGTTAGGAGAAGAGAGACAAAAGGATTGCTATCCCAAGAAGGCTGCTTAATTTTTGCTGCCAAATTGTGGGGCTTTTATGGCAAGATTTTTTTTTTCTTATTTTTTTTTATTTTTCAAAAGGAACTCTAGATGTGGCAAGCTGAATTGGAGAACTGTGAAAGGCCACATTTTCACAGATTAGAGCTCTGGCAATTTCTGAAAATGAGGTTCCTTTAAAAATCTATCCCATTAGATCCACGTAGCCTTCATTGGAAGTTCCAATTAACTATTTTGTTTCACAATGTTCCTCCTCCATCCTCCTTCCCCTCTTCTGCATCAACTTGCACCTGTATTAAAAACAAGAACATGATGTTTTAAGCAGGTGTATGTTTTATTTTCCCTAAAGGGGAATCACTAGATTAAAAAAAAAAGACTTCTTAAAGATTTCTACCTCATCTAGTGCATCCTTAGGGGTAGATGCTGTGGAAGTTCTGCTTAGACTTTGCCATAACTGATGCTTATCCTGCTGAAGAAAGCAGTTAGTGTAGTTGCATCTCAAGTAATGTGATTTGGGGCTTCCCCTTTTCTTTGTACAATACACTGAGACCCAACTGTTGGGTCTTTTATCCTCTCAAAACTGCAAGAATCACTTCCAGACCCTAACCCTCAATATCTGGAGTAAGATCAGATGTCAGAGCTGTGAGTGTAGGAGGTGTTTTTAGTGTCTGTCTTGCCATCCTTTGCCTCTCACCTGGAGGATGTCAAATGTATGGTGTGAGGCTGTAAAATCATTCAGTTTTTTATCAACTGAGACACTGGGCTTGAGTTTGGCCAAAGAAGCAGCTAGAGGAGAGGCACTGAATGGGTTATTTGGTGCATTTATCTCCATATTCTGACTTTCTTATAAAGAAAGTAGCACTGCTGCTTGGTAAGACCTTCAGGGATGGGTGTCTCTTTTAATTTTAACTACTTTGCTGACTATTTTCTCTGTCCTGACAAAGACATGGCATTTATTGCATCTGGCAAAACAAGTGCCTGGGAGTGATTAGAAGAAAACAGATCTATTCCCTCTGATGGAGGCTAGAAGTGAAGACAGGCAGTGGGACAAGGCTTCAGAGTCATGTCTCTTCTAGAAGAAAAATCTCCAAAGAAAAGATAGGCTAGATAAACTGGCAGAGATTTTTTTTTTTTTTTTTGAAGGCAGTCTTTATGAAGTTAATTTTATAAGATGATGCCTTTCACTTCTTCTGACCTATTATAATAAAGTGTAGTTATCAGAATGGGCTTTTCATTTCCCATTATAAAGGACAGGGTGGTATAATGAATCCGTCTGCCAGACAGCCTTGCTGTTCACACCTTTCTCCCAGTAATGGAGGCTACATGACTGGAGACAATTTCTCCTTCCCACAGCAATGCTGAAGCCGTGGAAATCTTTGCTTAGGAAAGGCAGAAGAGGTAAAAAGAAAAAAAAATTAGTCCCTTCATAAACAAATGAGTCTGTTAAGCGAGTGCTAGGACATATTAATTAGAATATTCAGGATACACCTTCCTGCATTGCTTGCTGCACAGTCTAAGGTCAGATTATTCTCCAAATGATGCTTTTGCTTTTTAAAACCCTAGACGTTGTGCTAGAAATGTTTCAAAAATCTATAGCTGCTTCTCCCTCTGAAGTGCTTCAGTTTTTTTCTCTCCTTAGGATGTGGTTACAATTAAGGACCTTTCCCTGCTCAGTAGGGAAACTCCCCTGCACTTAGATGGTCCATGGGTGTGGGGGGAGCTGCAGAAGTCACAGTGAGCACCTTCTTTTGGGGTGAGGAGCTGTTGGGGGTAAGACAGGGATGAAGCTCATGGGTGGGATGGTAGGGAGAAGTCTCAGGAGCTGCTGAGTCCCTGTTTGAGTTTTGGAGGTGGGTAAGTTCAGTGATTCATTCCCAGTGAGCATAAGTGCACTGGTCTGTCTGTTCTTTCTTCGTCCCACCACTGCAGGAGATCTGTCCCAGGTGAGGCATCTCCATTATAGCTGTGGTTTGCATTTGACTGCAAAAGATGTCACATCAAGATATGTCTTACTAGAGCAGGTTGCCCAGAGAGGTGATGAAGGCCCCCATCCCTGGAGTGTTTCAAATCCAGTCTTGATGATAAAATAGAGCTGGAAGGAGTCTTCAGGCTCTGAGCAATCTGATCTAGTGCAGGATGTCCCTGCTCACTGCAGTGTGATGAGATGGCACAGAATCACAGAATAGTTTGAGTTGGAAGGGACCTTAAAGATCACCTAGTTCCAACCCCCCTGCCATAGTCAGGGACACCTCCCACTAGATCAGGCTGCTCAGTGCCTGAAGACACCTTCTAACCCTATTTTCTCATGGCTGGATTGCCATGCAGACAGTGCTTTTGCAGTGTTTTGGTCTGTCTCTAGGGCTCTTGTTTTAAAGGTGTTTTAAAGGTGACTTTCCAAAACCACAGTCCAAACCCTTGCCAGCTGCATGCATGGGGAAGGAGCATTAGTGAAAGAGTCCAAGGCCATGTTCTCAGGAGATGAAGATACAAGTGGTTTCCAATGATACCAGCAGATGATGATAGGGTTGGACTTTTGAATAGGATATGTGATGGGAGGACTAGAAATAATGGATATAAATTGGAAGGGGGTAGATTCAGGCTAGATATAAGAAAGAAATTCTTTAGGGTGAGGGTAGTGAAACAGTGGAAGAGGTTGCCCAGAGAGGGTGTGGATGCCCCCTCAATCCCTGGAGGTGTTTAAGGCCAGGCTGGACAAGGCACTGAGCAGCCTGATGTAGTGGGAGGTGTCCCTGCCTATGGCAGGGGGGTTGGAACTCAGTGATGATCTTTAAGGTCCCTTCCAACCTGAACTATTCTATGATTCTATGATGAGGTGCTTTGCTTTAATGCTGGATTTCATCCTCCTAATTAGGGTGCAGGGTCTGTGTGTTGAGCTGCTGAGTGTTTGAGGATGTGTCTGGCATGGGAGATGCTGCAGGACCCTACTTTGGGCTGAAGCTTCCCAGCTCATGCATGTCTTTTCCTTGGTGGTCTTGGAAAGCTCTTTGGTTGTTTTCTCCCTCTGTCCTGGCTTTGGAGCTCTGCCCCTTTCCTTGCAAACCAAAAATCCAGTAGAACCTAATGTGTCTTTACTCTTATATTTCTCCTGTTCTCCAGCATCTGTGGCAGTCTCTCCTCCATGTACCCTTCCAGCACACACACTCAAGGCTGGTTTTACACCAGCTCTTGACCCTACAATGCCCTTGAGTTGAGCTGCTGTGGTACCCCCATGCTCCCACCACATACCTGGCTCCATCCCACACTCATATACTCTGTTATCCCCCATCTTCCTCATCTTCCTTTCTTGGGAATGCAAGATTTACACCATTCCCCTTATGTTGGACCACCCTGTATCATTTGCCTTTGAATCCTGCACCAGCTTGTTGTCCATCACACCCTACCCCAGATGCTTCCTCCTATTCTGGTTCAGCACAGGGGTTTTATCATTCCTTGAGTGCTCCTGTGTCCAGGTTGTAGGTGCACAGGGAAACATGGGCTGCAGGTGCTTTTCTGGGCAGCAGTTTGCAGATACATCCTCCAGCTTCATGAGTTGAGAGCTCTGGATGACAATACAGGGATTGGTTGGACTGGTTTATTTCTTTCACTATCTTAAAACCCATAAATTAAACTGCTTTTTTTTTCTGGTTCTTCTTCAAGCCTTATCCTTATGTGCTAGAAACCCAAACACAGCAATGTTGGGCTGATGTGCAGAGACCAGAAATGTAACTGCCCACTTTATTTGAGTATCCAAAATGAGCCATGAGGTGGAGAAAGAGTGGAATGGGTTTTTCAGCACTGTTTTTCAGTCTGAATCCTAAAGGTGTTTAACATAGATAAGGAAATGTTTAACTCTCTGTTATCTTGACAAGGTTGCTTTAAAAGGTGGATCTTCCCAAGAGCAAAAGGTTTGGGATTTTTTTTTTTTCCCAGCACATCTTTTTCCCTGTCTTGAATATTCATTGCAGTACTTGATTTTTTTAAAATTTTTTTCCCCCTCTTTTCTCTCCTCTATGTACTCTAAACCCACAGGTCCCCTTTTCTCTCTGCTCCCCCAAAACCTCTGCCCCAGGAATTTCTGGCTGCCTCCTAATGTGCAGTCCAGTTGTCAAATGTGAATGAAGGGAGTTTTCAGGCTGATTCCTTCTGACTCTTGAGGAAACATCTCTCAGCAGAGCACTGAGCCCCAGCACAGTGATGAAACTTAATTAGTTTTACTCAGACTCTCCTGCTCATCACAATGGAGGAGCTGGGGAGGAAGAAGTGATGGGGAAGAGGCTTCTGTTGAAATGTCTTACTTGAATAAAACAGGGATTTTGGTGAGGGGGTTATTTTTACTCTTTTTCTGTGCTGTGTGTAACTGACGTGTGTGTGTGTGCATCTGTGTGGGCTTTTCCTCCTGGATAGGAAGCAGAACCTAAAGCCCATAGGAGCTGCTGACTCCTGCAAACAACCCACTCAGTGCTATTAGTGTTGCAGCATCTCCTTTTGTCTGAATTCTTAAGAAGAATCTGTGTGCATCTATATATTTAAGGAAGGAAAAAACTGGGGTTTGGGGGTTTTTGTTTTATTTTTTTTCCTTATGTTGTAGCCACTTCTTGCTCGAGGGCTGGAGCAGCTGCCTCATGAAGACAGGCTGAAGGAGTTGGGGTTGTTGAGCTTGGGGAAGAGAAGGCTCAGGGGGGACCTCAGAGTAGCTTCTCAGTATCTGAAGGGGGCTACAGAAAGGCAGGGGTAGGACTTTTTAATAAGATACGTGATGGGAGGACTAGAAATGATGGATGTAAATGGGAAGGGGGCAGATTCAGGCTAGATATAAGAAAGGAATTCTTTCTGGTGAGGGTAGTGAAACACTGGAAGAGGTTGCCCAGAGAGGTTCTGGATGTCCCTGTAATCCCTGGAGATGTTTAAGGCCAGGCTGGAGAAGGCACTGAGCAGCCTGAGGTAGTGGGAGGTGTCCCTACCTGTGGCAGAGGGATTGGAACTCCATGATCTTTAAGGTCCCTTCCAACCCAAATTATTCTATGATTTTCAAAGTTGTCTCTTGGCCACTGAAGCTACTCTGTGAAGTTGCAGACTATACACTGGACTCACTTTTGAGCTTGTGACTTAGCCTTTAAGTAGGGGAGCAGATGGAGAGCATTGTTTTCTTGATCTGACAGTTCTCTCTGTTACATTTCTTAACTAGAGATCTTGCACAGTGACATTGACACCCCCCCTCCCCACACACACACCTTCCTGTCTCTCTCTGGCTTAGATGTGTGAGTATTTTTCAGTCTGTCTTCATGAGAATGTTCTGAATAAGCCTCTAATGAATCACAGTTTTCTCCCCAGGATGACACTGTGTCCTTTATTTGCATCTCTGTTTGTGTTATTATGGGATTTTTTTTTTAACCTCAAGCCTGCTACTGCATCTTCACCTCTTCCAGTCTGGTGGATTTTAAGCCTTAGGATATGGTTATAATTAAGAACCTTTCCAAACCCAGTATTTTACCCCCTCCCCATGGGACAGACCTCCTGCTGATGGCTTTTGAACCATGTTGGCTGCTGCAGCTGGTGGCACCGTGAGCATTTGTCTGTGCTTCTCCCCACACATGCCTTGTCCTGAAGAAACCAAGCTAAGGCAGGTCGAGCTGACCATCTGTCTTCTCACTTCCCTCTCCTCCTTCTCCAGCAGTACCCTGACCACTTCCAGGCATCTGGCAGAGGAGGAGAAGACCTTTTAGATTTGAGAATTTGGTGCAATTAAGTATAGGGGGAAGCTCCTGAGGCCACCAGGAAGGTGCTGCTGTGGGATTGACCCTTATTAGACATGCAGGGGTTCACAGAAGCTGCCTTTGAGGAGGAGACACCTTTTTCTGACCAAGTTCTCACTTGATGAGGTACCAGGAAACCTGCTTTTCTCTAAACCTCCTTCTTTCTTCTGCTTTTCATAGCTAGTTAGTGGAGGGGCTGGGCACATCAAGCTGTCCCCCTCATAGATGGCCCTCTAGAACCTGCCCAAGCAGGTCTGGAGGGTAGGTTTTGTTGCCCCCCTTATTTTATTTTGACCTCTCCCTGTGGAACTTTATTTGGCAAGCAGAGATGACTTTTCTGAGCTCAGGAGGCTGAACCTGGTGGCAGGGGACAGGCTGTGGCCCGGGCAGGCCCCTGGCATTATCCATGGCGGTGGACTGTAGCGGCCATGTCTGGTNTTAGTGGAGGGGCTGGGCACATCAAGCTGTCCCCCTCATAGATGGCCCTCTAGAACCTGCCCAAGCAGGTCTGGAGGGTAGGTTTTGTTGCCCCCCTTATTTTATTTTGACCTCTCCCTGTGGAACTTTATTTGGCAAGCAGAGATGACTTTTCTGAGCTCAGGAGGCTGAACCTGGTGGCAGGCACCACTCTTGTGCCCCAGCTTGCCCTGTGAAATGACTTCTCAGGAGGGCTGTGTGGACCCTCTTTGGCTTTCTTCAGCCCAACTCTCACTCATCCCACCCTTTGATCCTGTTGCTGAAGGAGTTAAAGTCTGGGGGAGGTGAGGAGGTGGAGGCAGGTATTTTAGATGCTCATTACTCACTGCCAGCTTCCCCCCAAATCATATTAATTTCACGCTGTCACGCAGGACTGCGCTGTCTCTCTCCTCAGCATCCAGGAGGGTGACAGGGTTGGGGGGGAGCTTGGGTGTCCTCCCCCCCCCTCCTTTTCACCATGGTGGAAAGCTCCTGGTAGCCTCTTTCCTTGCAGGTGGACTCAGCTGGGGCTCCTCGCCTTGGAAGGGAGATGTGGGGACCAGGGGGGGTGTTTTTCCACGCCCTGCTTCCCCGTGATCATTTTCCACCCTGCTGCTTGTGCAGAAACCCCATGAAATTAGATCTGCTGCAGTGGGGAGGGCTCAGGGAGGGAAGTTGAGAGGGAAGGTGAGCTGACAGCCCTCCCTGCTCTGCATGTGAGCAGCCAGGACACTGCTTAAAAGTTGGGTTTTAACCAGTTACCTCCCTTTCTTATTTTAATACAAACCAGGACAGCCTGTTTCTCCTTTGCAAAGATCCCTTCCTCAACTGCCATCGCTGCCTTTCTCATTTTTCTCCTTTTTCTGCAACATTTCCTGCTGTTTGCTCACTGCATCTGCCAGAGCTGTCACCTCTGCAGGGACTTGTCACTGTCACACAAGGTAGGACTGGGGCTCTCAGGACTCCTCAGCCTGCCCTTCCTGGCAGCTCCATCTCCCCATAAGGTTCTCTGACAGCAGTGATTCTCCACCACCTCCAGTGGGGTTTTTTGTATGATTTTTTTAGTGGGTTAGGGCCAGAAGAATTTTCCCCTCAGCTTTCCTTTCCCTTGTGTGCCCCTTGTGATTTTTTGCAGCACTTGGCAAAATGCAGCAGCAAAAAAGAAAAAAACCAGGTCAGGTCTCCCTGTTTGCAGAGCAGAGAAGGAAATGGCACGTTAGGAGCCACAACCTTTCTTCCTACAGCAGAGAGCTCATGATCCAAAAGCTATTTGAAACTGCAAGACTTCATAGAAATAAGCTTTGGGAGGGGAGTTACCTTGCAGGAAGAGAAGTCCCTTGGGCCCCTCTCTTGCCCACTGAGCCCAGGACACTTTTGAGAGTGGAGTGGAGGATGAAAGAGCCAAATCCTTTGCTAACAGCAGCCTCTGGTACCCCCAGCCCAGCACCAGCTGGTGCTGATGCTTATTAAACATCAGAGAATCCATGAATCCAGGCATCACTCCTTTTCTTTAATCAACTCTGCTCATGCTTTTCTGGCTCTGATTCATTTCCAAGGTCCTCTCTTCCTCAAAAAGGCCATCTTTTCAGTGTGAACTGAAAGCAGGCTCCTCATACGTAGCCACATCCACTGGGGACTTTGCCATCTCTCCACTGTGCAGTTCATTTCTCTACACTTTGTTTGAAGGCAGACAGGCAGTTGTGGTGGTGGGGGGGGGTGATTTCTCAAGCCCTGTTGCTTGGTATCAGTGCAAGAATTAAAGGAAAGCTTGTGACTTTCTAAGTGCCTCTGTTCAAGCAAAGCATCTTACCAAGGAGGCAGTGCCTGCTTCAATCTCATTTAATCCATCAACTCCAAGTGGGTATGGCAGCTTGTGCACCAACTCTGAGAGCTGTACCTGTTTTTTCTCTTAAAAACTGGGTCTTCTCTTGAAAGACCCTGGCATGGAAGCCTCACAGTATGGAGAAATGAGGTCTCTCTTCTGCCTCCAGCTCCCTGCAAACAGTCAGGAGCTGTTGGCAGTGCCCCCTCTGGGGAGGGCAGGTGGATCCTGACAGACTATCTTTAGAGGTGTTGTTGCCTTAGTTGTGGGTTTATTTTTCCTCCTAGTATCTGAGTGTATTGCAGTTTGTTGAGGTCAGTTGACCTGGGTTGGAGCAACCCAGGCACAGATACATGCTGGGTGGAGAGTGGC
>VZTY01012573.1:1089-13923 GCA_013400935.1 Turnix velox | reverse complement strand
ATCCAGCATCCCTATAGGTTGAACCCGGCATCCCTGCTGGCCAGGGCTGCTCCCTTGCCTCCCCTCGGGATTGTTTGTTTGTTTGTTTGCCTGGTGGCAGCTCGGAAAGGGAGAGGGGACGGGAGGGGAGGCAGAGGAGGAGGGAAAGCTCCGAGGAGGAGACGTGCGGATTCATTTTGAAGCTTCATAATGGTACATTTACACACCACGTCGGAGAGGGAAATTGGGGAGATGAATGCCTGGTCATGCTGTGGGTGCAGAGGGTTAACTCCCAGGATTTAGCTTATATCATTTCACGAGAGCGTTTATGGCCTTTACCGTGTTTATTCCCCGGGTGCTCTTTGGCACCGCCGCTGCATCCCGGCCCCTTTTTGTGCGCTCACGCGTGCGTGTGCGTGGATTTTCAAATAAAATAACGCCTCTTACTCACACCCTGCTCCACATTAAATATTTATTCCTCGCCGTTTGTGCATATGTGGCTGATAAATGGGCAGGGGAGGGGAAGGAAAGAGAAGGGGGGAAACGGGAGCTCCGATGTGGAGGATGCTGCGGCTTTGTCCTGGAATCTCTCCAGGGGATGGCGCTGGAGGGGGGGGATGTCCTGCAAGCACCGCCTTTGGGGCTGTTTTGAGGCTTTTTGGGAAAGGTCTGAGCTAGTGAGGTGTGTGTGTGTGCTGTGGCCTGCAAGTGGTAAGTTGGATCACCAGTTATAGGCGTGCTGTGACAAGGTTTCTGCTGAGCTGTGCCCCACACTCCCCAGTTAAATCCCAAACCCACTTTTTATTTACCTGTTCCTGGGTTTCTGTACCAGAAACTTAGCTGAAAGGCTGCTGGATTTGGGTTTGCTGAATTCACCCTTATGCAATTCAGCAACCTTTAAATAAAACCAGTTCATTCCTGCTGGTGAAAGAGGTCTGATGGGTTGCTGCAGGATGGGAAATGAAGGTTCTCAAGTGCATTGTTAAAGCAAGGAAATCATAAGAGTCATAACAAATGGTTTGAGTTGGAAGAGACCTTAAAGATCGTCCAGTTCCATCCCCCTGCTCTAGGTAAGGATGCCTTCCACCAGCCCAGGTTCCCCAAATCCCTGTCCAGCTTAGCTTTGAACACCTTGAGGGATGGGACAACCATATTTTCTTTGGACAGCCTGTACCAGCTGAGTTTTTGGCTAATACCTGATACTTTGAACCTACAGAGTCCTTCAGCTTGCAGGGAATCAGAGCTCTGCTCACCTGAGTCCTCATTGCTGGCAAGCAGTGTGGATCTGCAATGGGTAGTGCCATGGTTTGTGGTGGAATGATGGTTCTTCTCTTGGTCTCACAGTTTGTTTTTCCTTCTCTGATTTTTTTTGTCTCTTTTTTCCTCCAGCACCTTTGGAGAGCTGAAGACTGTCCGGCTGCCCAAGAAAATGGCAGGAACAGGATCCCACCGAGGCTTTGGTTTTGTGGATTTCCTCACCAAGCAGGACGCTAAGGTGAGCTGTAGTGTCCTCCCTCTACTGGCAGAAAGTGAGAGAGAGCCTGGAGGTTCTGCCCCCTTGAGGTTTAGCCCAGATTTGGGGCATGTTCTTACCCATTTATCAGCAAATGGGGCAGAAGAGGGTCCTTGTCCCCAGTGTAAGGTGCTGCTCTGTAGTGCAGAGTTCTGTCCCTGCTGCTGTATCCTGCTGAATTTGTGGGATATCTGAAAGAGGAATGCTTGTGGGAGCAAGCCAGGATATGCTGATTGTAATGGGAAAGGTCTGTGTGGTTCCACTGACTCTCTGAAACTCCAGATTTTGATGACTTCGGGTAGGGATGCAGGGAAAGGAGAGGAAAGCTGGCATAGCCAGTGTTTATGTTTTGGACAGGATTCATTGATCTGGGATCACGAGGGACTATTAGATCATCCCTTCCAGCTTGACCTCCTGTATCACTCAGTCCATGCAGCTTCTTTGTTAGTCCTGTATTGATCCTTATTCAAACTTCCTTCCTCTTGGTGTTTTGGCCTCCCCTTGGTGGGGAGGGGTTGCTGACTGGGGGGGCAGGTTGCCGACTCCTCCACTCCAGCCCTGCTCCTGCAGCTTCACTTCAACCTCTGCTTCATTCTGGAGTCACTCAGGCTTTTCCCTGCTGCTCAAATTAATGTTTTCCTATGGAAACTTGAAGGGTTTCATGGAAAGTTGCCCAAGGGGAGCTGGATGTTTCTTTTTACTGCTGATCTGAGGGTGAATGAGGCAGCAGCACCCACTTTTCTCCTTAGTTTTGGAGGAAACAAGGCACAGGTCTGTCACTTTTCAGCCTTGTGTGGGGACCTGATGGCTGATTCCAGACAAAAAAAGATGTCAATGGTACAAACCCCATCTCTCAGTGGCAAAGATGGGCAGGCAGCTTGAGGGGAGAGAACCAGGATCTTATCCTGACCCTCACACCCAAACCTGTATGGGGGACCACAGGAGCAAGTGGGGAATGAGATGCTCAGGAGCTGAGTAGGGTTTTCTTCTTTTCCAGCAAAGCAGCTCTTCTTCCTTTTCCTTTTTATTTTTTTTTAAATCGTTTTTTTTCTTCCCCCACCCTCGTCTCTCTGAGGGATTTAATTGTCTCACAAGTGGCACATCAAGTACACTCCATTGGCCGTCTGGAAAAGGATGTGCCATGGATTGATGAATAGGATCCTGAATATTGTAAACAGGGACATAATTGGTTTAGAGTTTATTGCTAAGTGAAAGGAGAGAGGAGGGGAGCGGGCCTGGAGACCTCCAAGCTGAATAGCTGTGGCTATCAATGACAGTTTGCCTCAGAGTGGTAATCTGGAAATCGCTTAAAAGCACCTTATAAAACATGATGTTTTTGTAATGGAATAGTTAGGGTGGCTTTGTTGGGCATTTAAAGCCTGTGACCCCCCGTGTTTGTCTTTTCCTGGGAGCAGCCACGGCTGCTGGAAGAGCACAGATGGAGGTTTTTCTTCCAAAAGCCAGGATAGAGCTGTGGGGCTCCACCTCCAGGATTGTGCCTGGCAGACCTGTCCCACTGGTCCCAGTTTAATCCCCTTGGTGTCCCCCCTCTCCTCCACGAGCCCTGCCAAAAGGATCTGTATGTGAGTCACATTTAGCAAGCAGCAGGATGCTCCTGATGGCAGCATCTTCTCCTTCAGAGCTGGAGATGCTGGTCCTTCAGGGCTCCAGTCTCACACCTGCCTTTTCCCAGGGTGACACCCACAGCCAGGGCCATCTCTTGGGTCATTTGATGTCTCCCAGGGTGATGGATGGACCTGGGCTGGGAGTGTTACACCACCATCAGATGGAATCAGCAGCCTGCTCTCTTCTGTGTCGCCTGCCTTCAACAAATCACACTGAGGAGGAGCCCTTGTCAAAGAGAGCAAAGTATCATCCACTGGGAGGCTTTGCATCCCCACTGGTCAAGCTGGGGAGACCAGGGAAGAGAAGGGGAGCTTTGATCTGCTGGGAGTAGCAAATTAGCTCTAGTTAAGGAAGCATCAAGCATTTGATATGTTTCCTGTGACAATCCCTGTGCAGGATTGTTGCAGGATTGTTTTTATTTTTGAACTATTAAGCAGGAGCCAAGTTTTCACTTCTCTCCCCCGTCGATATAAAAATACATCTGGTCTCCAAATAGAAATTGCCCATTCGGGAAAGGCAGGCAACCCTTAAAAAATTTAAAAAAAAATGCAGGCACAGGGAAGGAAAAAAAAAATCCTTGTGTGTGCAGCTGGCATTGCTGAGAGCATCCTCAGCTGGGACTGGTTCTTGCCAGGAAGGGAAATTTATCAGTCTCCTAATGTTGCTGACCCTTTGTCCCTCTAATGACTCCAGCCTGGAGGCTCTTTGGCTCTTTGGCAGGGGGGAATCTATAGGGAGAGCAGCACTGTCCTCCAAACTAATCCAGCATTTAGGGATGGAGATGTAGCACTGAGGGAGGGGTGATGGATGTAGTGGTCCAGTCTTTTGCTCTCTGCCATTCCAACACCCCAGTGCAGCAGGCAAGCTCTGCTCCCAAAGCAGTGTCTGTCTTCTCCCAGCCTACATGGGAATTTCTGGGTGAACCTTTAATTTTTAAATTTCCTTTTAGAATCCTGCAGAATTCCCTTTTAGAATGGCAGAATCTCTTGATCTCTGCCATTCCAACACCCCAGAGCAGGCAAGCTCTGCTCCCAAAGCAGTGTCTGTCCTCTCCCAGCCTTCATGGGAATTTCTGGATGACCCTTTAATTTTTAAATTCCCTTTTAGAATCCTGCAGAATTCCCTTTTAGAATGGCAGAGTCTCTTGATCTCTGCCATTCCAACACCCCAGAGCATGCAAGCTCTGCTCCCAAAGCAGTGTCTGTCCTCTCCCAGCCTTCATGGGAATTTCTGGACGACCCTTTAATTTTAAAATTTCCCTTTTAGAGCCCTGCAGACCATTTTTTAAGCTGCTCTTGCAGCCTCTCCCCTTCCTCTGTCTGCTTTCCCCTGCTCTCTTCCCCCTCTCCATCCCCTGGCCAAGCTGTTCTCAGAGCAAAGCGTTGAAATCCTACCATGCTGAGCCGTGGCATTAAGCTGGAACCAAATTCTGCTGAATCCTACTCAGGAGGATTCAGAAATGACATTTTTAAGTATACATGCATCCCATTTTCTGGAAGGAGAAGGCAGGAGGGTTTTCATGCAACCCCTAAAGCATTTGGAAGGCAAGAGAGTCCTGGGAGGAGGTTTGCCAGGGCTCCTCAGCCAGCTGGATGCGTTTAGATGGCGTTTCTCCCCTTCATTGCTCTGCCTTTTAAATCATCAATGGGTTTTTTTATTTGTTTGGGGTTTTTTTTTTTCCCTGAAAAAGTCTTAATTCCTCTGGCAGCACTAAAGAGCTACGTTTTTATTTTTTAGCATTAATGCAGATTCTGTTCTGCAGCCCCATCTCTGCAACCCCACCTGGGAGATGGGGAGACCATGGGGAGCAGAGGCCCCAGCACACCCTTTCCTGCTTGGAGTGGGGGGAAATCTGCATCCTCTGCCCAGTATCCCCAGCTTGGCTTCATTCTGGGTGCAAAACAGCTCATTTGGGGAGCGTGTTGAGCTGGGGAAGGCCAATACCAGCAGGCTGCTGGCAGATGTGCCTCTCCCAGTGGGGTTTTCTTCACGAGATGCAACTTGATGGCAGCATCTGCTTTCTCTCTTGCTCTGTGACCTTTCCCAGTGCTCCCCACAAATCTTAGAGCATGCCTCATCCTGGACTGGGCATGGAATTAATCCTGCAAGGAGGAGGATGCTGGCAGAGCAAGCTGCTTTTGAGGATGAGAGCCCACCAGGCTCTGCATCGTGTTGGTGGATCCATTCGTCACAGCCTGCCCTCCATGACCTGCTGGGAGGTTACTGGGGCCATATCCTACCTTCCAGCCTTCCTTCTCCTCGTGCTGTGAGGAAGTAAGAAATGGAAAAGTAGAAATTAACAAATGAGATCCCAGGATTCGAGCTGCACTTGTTTGCCAGGGCTTCCAAAAACAGCTCTTTGTGCCAACGTAAACAGCCATCACAACTCCCTCCCCACACCTCCCCCGGAGTGTTTATTTAAGCCAACACATTGCTCTGCTAATTGGATGCCATTCCAAGGGAAAATAGACCTTTAAAACAACAGCAGCAGCAAATAAAAGCAGCTGTAGCTGCAAAAGCACCAGCCAGGCTTGCATCCTTCAGAGGGGAAGGTGTCCCCCCCTCCCAGAAGTAGCCACAAGGTTGCTCACAGGGAGCTGGAGAAGGTGGGCAATGGCAGTGATGCCATGGATGAGGTGGAGCTGGTGCTCCACTTTTCTCTTTTTCCTGTAGAATGAGAAATCTGTGGATGAAAGGGAGTCAGAAGGAGGGGAAAATGCAGGGTTATTGAGTGCTGATCACTGGAAATGGGGTGGGTTTTGAAGCCCAGCAACCCAGGGAAGGTCCTGGCTGCCCTGGAGCAGCTGTAGGCAACCAAAGCCCTATATCTGGGGGACAGCCATGATGGATCAAAATTGCATTTTGGCAAATGGTTCAGGGTAGAGGTTCTCAAGAAGAACTTCAGTGTTCCTTTGGTGGCCTTCAGATGGGAGGCTACACCCCTATGGGACAGCAGGATGTGTTTCTGTGGTCCTGTGGCTGCTGTGTTCCAGGGATGGAGAGCTTATAATCCTAGCCTTAGCTGGGATTTTTAAAAGAGTGTTTTGGGCTCATTTTCTCTCCCCCTGTGCCCTGCCATGTCTCACATTGCTGTGGAGCACTTGGGGTTGCCTCTGGGAATGAAAGCACTTGACTGATGCTCTCGTTTATTTGTATTTTGGACCCAAATCTGCTTGGTCCCAAATTTCCTTGGAAGCCTGTAGGAACTGAGGCCAAAGTCAACCTTCCCTGGGTGAAGGGAGCTTTGTCCTGGATGGCTTTTCTGGTTGCCATCTGAGCTTCTGTGCTGGCCAGCACATTCGTGTTAATGCCAGCAAGAGATCATAGCTGGGCAGATGTGAAAATAAGGGAACCTCTGGATTTCTGTAACAGTGAACCATTATAGAGGGACAAAGAAGAGGAATCCTGCATGGCCACCAAGGAAGGCAAGCTTGTGCTGCTTTAAATTCTTTGTCCCTGAGCAGAAAGCAATCTCTGAGCCCATTTGAACTGGGAGTTACTGGGTGCCAGAGTAGAACAGAGAGAGTAGAGAGCTGTGAGATGCTTCTGAAGCTGCCATACTGGCTATGGGGACCCTGGTTTGCAGTTGAGCTGCCCCAAATCTGGGCAGCTTTTGCAGCCTGAAGCTTATAGGGCTCAGGTGTGGTCCCTGGAAGATGCCACTTGCCCTGCTGGATCTCCTCCTGCTCCCTCCCAAGCAGCCTCAGCCTGCAGGAATGGTGATGGGTGTTTCTTCTGCTGCAAGGGTGGAGAAGATAAATGATCGAGTCAAAGCCACTGATGGAGATGAATCCTGCCCCATCAGAGCAAAAATGTTCCAAGTAGGATGTTCTCTGGTGGCCTTTTAGATTCAGGGCAGAGGGAGGGAGGAACATCTTTGTCTTGAACCGGCTTTTCTTTTCTCCCTTAATTGTTTTTCTTCTTTCCTATTAATTCTGCAGAAAGCCTTCAATGCCCTGTGCCACAGCACACACTTGTACGGCCGGAGGCTGGTCTTGGAGTGGGCAGACACAGAGGAGACAGTGGAAGCCCTGAGAAGGAAAACAGCAGATCATTTTCATGGTAAGCTGTAGCAATGTCCTTCTGGTCTGTGGGATCATCCAACCCTGGGTGGCACTGTCCCATCTGGCTCTTGGTGTCACTCCATGCCAACCCTTTCCCTGTCGCTGCTAGGGCTGGCTGGAGGATGCTGGAGGATGCTGAGGATACAGGGGAAGCAGGAAACATCCAGGCTTTGTGTGACAGCTCTCTGTCTGCACATCAGCCACTTAACTCTTTGTGTGCTCACATTGCCAGGGCACCTTGCAATGCTTTAGCTCTGTTCTCCTACACCCTAGGATGATCCACAATTGGGGACAGGCTCTGCACATGCAGATTTAAAAGGACAAAAAAATGTGGCCATCAGTTGAGATGTGCCCAGAGCTGTTTAGATGAGGTTCCTGAGAATGACAGCTCCACAGATAACAGCACTGCAGGCTCCTATTGACAGCCATCGACAGGCACAAATGCATTGCTTGGCAAATATTTATGTAGGGAGGGCTCCCCTGGGCTGGTGGGCTAAGCTGGAGATCAATGCTCTGCCTCCTACACCCCCCTCCCTCCCCAGCCTCCTCTTTCCATCATGCACGTGCCCATCACCCCTTGGGGGGGGTTGGCATAAGCAGTTCTGGGGCTGCATGTCACAATCCTTAGTGATGGAAAGAAAATCAGCAAACCTGGCTTATTTGGTGAGTCTGACTCCAGCAGGACCCAGTGTTGTGTTTGGGAAGTGGCTTGTGCAGAAGCTGGGGAAGCTTGGTGGAGAGAAGGCTCAGGGGGGACCTCAGAGGAGCTTCTCAGTCCCTGAAGGGGGCTACAGAAAGGCAGGGGTAGGACTTTTTAGTAAGATATGTGATGGAAGGATTAGAAATAATGGGTGTAAATTGGAAGGGGATAGATTAAGGCTAAATATAAGGAAGACATTCTTTGTGGTGAGGGTAGTGAAACACCTGGAAGAGGTTGCCCAGAGAGGCTGTGGATGTCCCCTTGATCCCTGGAGGTGTTTAAGGTCAAGCTGGACAAGGCACTGAGCAGCCTGATGTAGTGGGAGGTGTCCCTGCCTATGGCAGTGGGGTTGGAATTCCATGATCTTTAAGGTCCCTTCCTACCCAAACTATTCTATGATTTTATGATTCTATGGTTCTAAGCTGCAGTTGGTGGTGGAAGGGCTGAGGGTGGGCACAACTAGAAGAGTTTGAAGCAAAATGGGATGTGTTGGGATCCAAGGGCTCCTCCATGATGCCAAAAATGAGACCAGAAGGAGAGCAGTGGTGTGTGGATATGTGTAGAGCTGTGTTGTGCTGCAAGGGGTGTGCAAGGCAGCAGGGGTACAGGAAGCTATGGGAGAGGTAGATGTGCCCACCCCAGAGCCCAGCACTAGGGTGGGGGGACATGTTGTGTACTTAGTGGCAGCAATGTGAGCCTCTGCCCACGTGGAGAAGGCAGCAGGTGTGATGTTTCATGCACCCTGTTTTATATTCCTTTCTCCTTTTCTACTCTTCTGGGTCTAGAAAGGAAGAAACAGTCTTGTCTTTACCGTAGCTGCAGACTTATTGCTGCTGCATGCAGATTGTGTTGTATCCCTTTTCCCCCCAGGCTCAGCTTGCTTCCCCATTTCTTGTCCAGCCTTTTCCTTGCTGAGGCAGGGGCTGTGGAGAGCAGAAGCAGAGTGTTTTCACATCCCAGGAGGCTGATACAGCCTCAGCACTGTGCTTGGCTGAAAAACAGGAGCATGGTTAGCACTCCCCATCTTTAGGCACCAAAAATGTGACTGGAGGCAGGTGTCATTGCTGTGCTTCAGCCATTCTCAAGGGAGGAGAGATACAACATCCAATGACTTCAGCCCTTTCTGGTGCACACACGTCTTAATCCTGTGGCAGAATGGGATCTGCCAGAAACAGGTCTCTAACTGACTGGGGCACACTGGGAGGCACTGGGAGCTGCCTGGGACCAGAGCTCAGCCTTTCCACCCTGTCTGGGCAGGCTGGAGTTGCATGGGTTGTGTGTGATTTCTTTGAGGAGTCTCTTCTCCTGATTTGAAGATGGGTTTTCCACAGGCTGTCTTGGCAGCAGTGGAGGAAGGGAGGGAGCTGTAGAGTGCTAAGAGAGGGGTGAGAACATTGCCATAAGGACTGGGACCTTGTTATCACCCAGGTCCAGTAGGACAACAGGATGACCTGCACTCCCCTGTGCTTGATGGCCAGTTTGACTTGAGCAGTGAGTTCATCCTACTCCATCCTGCTGCCATCACAACAGCTCTCTGCATCCCCAGCTTTGATAGAGCCACCTTGATCTTTCAGACTGGTGTCTTGAGCAGCAGCAGCCAAAACCCATCACCCAGGGGGTCATTTTTGTCCTTAGCAAGGAAATACTTTGTAAAGTCTAAATCTGGGCTGCAAGAGACTTGTCCTGCCACTGATTTCTCCCTGCCACAATTACATGCCTTATTTCTAGACACCATTTAGAGGGATTTGGCTTCCAGTTCTCTCACTCTGCTGTTATTTGTTAGGTTAAAGAGAGGTCTGGCCTCCTAAATCTTTTCTCCTCGCAGGCGTTTTGTCGTGGCAATCGAACCACTTCTGAGCCATCTTTTCAATAGGGCTAATAGAAGGGAATGAAATGGAATCAGCTGCCTTCCCATTTCCTGGAGTTTTCAGGTCATTCTTTCTGCCCTGTTCAGGGTCTCTTTAATGTTCCAGGAGAAAACGAGGACCCCAGAAGTGGTCAGTGGCTGCCAGAGGTGGTATCAGAAGTGCTTTCAGGAGGGAAGCTGCAGCTCAGCCCTGAAGTCAGGGACTGTGGGACTGTATCCCCCTGCTGACCACTGTAAGAGTTTTAAATCTTTTGGCTCATTTCTGGATGTAACTTCTCTCCATCCTGAGGCAGGAGGGCTTATATTAGGAATAAAACTACTTTATTTGAGTTTTAAGTGCACCCCATAGTGCATTATTCATTTGTGAGACCTACAAGGTAGGTGGCTGGAAAGCCCTGGAGCTTGACCAGCTGCAGGGGTGGTTTGATAGTGCAATGGATAAAGAGATTTATCTAGTGGAATGTGATGAGAACTCACAGAAAGGCTGAGCAATAGCTGGCCTTGGGGCCCATAATCCAGCCTATGATCATAGAATGGTTTGGGTTGGAAGGGACCTTAAAGATCATTGAGTTCCAACCCCCACTACATCAGGCTGCTCATTGTCTTGTCCAGCCTGGCCTTAAACACCTCCAGGGATTGAGGGGGCATCCACAACCTCTGTGGGCAACCTCTTCCAGTGTTTCACAACCCTCATCCTAAAGAATTTCTTTCTTCTATCTAGCCTGAATCTACCCTCTTCCAATTTACATCCATTATTTCTAGTTCTCCCATCACATATCATAGAATTGTCTAGGTTGGAAGGGGTCTTTCAGATCATGGACTCCAACCAATGATGATGATGATAGAACTATTATGTAGAACAGGGTCATCAGGGCAGCAAAGGATGCAGGAATCTGCCATCAGCAGCATCTTGGTCCTCAGTGGGGGAAGGGTAGTCCTCCCTTTGGAAATCATTGAAACTAGCAGGGAGAATATGAGCTGAGACACTGGAACAGGTTGCCCTAGAGAGGTGGTGCAGGCTCCATCCCTGGAAACATTCAAGGCCAGACTTGATGAGTCTCTGAGCAACCTGATCAAGTGCAGGATGCCCCAGTTTACTGCAGGGGGGGTTGGATTAGGTGGCATTTAAAAGTCCTTTACTGTGAGGGTGGTGAGACACTGGAAGAGGTTGCCCAGAGAGGTTGTGGATGCCCCCTCAATCCCTGGAAGAGGTGTTTAACGCCAGGCTGGATGAGGATTTGAGCAACCTGGTCTAGTGGGAGGTGTCCCTGTCTATGGCAGTGAGGTTGGAACTTGATGATCTTTAAGGTCCCTTCCAACCCAAAGTATTCTGTGAATAATTGGAGAAGGTGACAAAGGAGTTGATGGAACAGCATGGGGGCTCTGCAAAACTGCTGCCCACCAGCATCTTGCTCTTCATTTTACCACTCCCCAACCTGCCTCTACTAATTATGAGCAGCTCTATGGGAGCTCTTCTATACAAGAGGTTTAGTTTTGCCCATGGCAGAGGGGTTGGAAATATGTGATCTTTGAGATCCCTTCCAACTCAAAACATTCTATGATTCTATGAATTTTTTGGCTCCCTCAAAACAGTGACAAAGGGATCCCAGTGCCCTGCAGCTCAGTGTGGACCAGGGATGGACCTGGTTCTATGGATCCAGGGTTGCATCTAGAAGCTGAGTGCAGACCCACATCCCCACCATCACCTAAAAGAGCTCACCCAACAGCTTGAACCCCCATTTCTTCCCTCTTTTTCCCATTATGGGGTGACGACTGCTGGAGTGGCTCCATCCCAGCAAGCCTGACTTAGAGAGGAGGATGGAGGGGGGAGGAGGGATGACTGAGGCAGGCAGCCATCTACCCCTCAGCACATGCGCTCTCCTTCTCTCTCTCTCTCTCTCCTGGGAGCTGGCAGTCCGTGCAGGGAAGGTACTTGCTCCCAATCCAGCTAAATTACTATTGACTTGTGTTCTCTGAGCTTCACAAACACGGTGCTGAGCCGTGGCCAGCGGGGCGGGCGGGCTCCTGCCAGGGCTAAGTTGGGAAGCCAGCTGTGCCCTCCTGCTTTTTTTCTCCTCTTTCCCATCGATCAGAGAATTAAATTGACAGATGGGGGACTTGTGGCAGAGGGGGAGAGGCAGGAAGGGGGAAGGAACGACTCGTGGATGGGTTTGGTGCTTTGCTTTTTGATCAGAAAAAGATCTGTGGGCAGTGAGGGGTGGGGAAAGGAGGGAGATTCGTGGGGAGAGGGTCTGGCTTGTTTTGGATATGGGAGCATTTCATGGAGTTGGAATTCAAGGCCATCTAGTCCTGCTTGCAGCAAGGGGCATCCTGTGCTAAATCAGGTTGCTCAGAGCCTCATCAAGCCTGGCCTTGAATGTCACCAGGGATGGGGCTTCCACCAGTTCTCTGGTGAAGATACCCCCCTGGTTTGGGCAGAGGAGGAAAAGCAGCAGAGCCCCAGCAGGTTATTTACAGTTCCTAGAATCATGGAATCACTCAGCTTGGAAGGCACCTTTCAGATCATCAGGTCCAACCATCAAGCCCAGATGGTTGTTGGAGGCATGGAATGTGCAGGGAAAGGTGTGCCCTGCTCTGGAGTCCATCCTAGAATCATAGAATAGAATTATAGTTCAGGTTGGAAGGGACCTTGAAGATCTTTGAGGCTACTCAGTGCCTTGTCCAGCCTGGCCTTAAACACCTCCAGGGATTGAGGGACCATCCACAACCTCTCTGGGCAACCTCTGCCAGGGTTTCACCACCCTCACCCTGAAGAATTTCTTTCTTTCCTGATGCTCTCCTTAGTGGTGTAGGAAGGGTCATCCCCATCACCTATCCCAGGCTGCTTCTCTGTTGATCACAGACCCTAAATCTCATCCTTTTAACTCTCAGCTGCATTAAAGCCCCCCATCCAATGACGTGGGAAGAGTATTCCCCATCACCTTTCCCAGGTTGCTTTTTCTTTGGCCTCAGACCCCACGTCGGCTCTGTTTTACCCCTGAGCTTCATCCCAGCCCCCTCGGCTGGAGGCCCACTTCTATTTTTCCTTTTCCTTTATTTACTTTAAATTTTTTTTCTTTTTAAA
>VZTY01012572.1:0-14209 GCA_013400935.1 Turnix velox | reverse complement strand
TTTGGATACTCAGCAGTCCGCGGTTGTCCCCTCTGGGCTCCTTAGAGCCCCCGGTTCGCCCCCCCCATTCCCGGTCCTCGGGACTCCCCGGTTCTCCCCATCGCGGTTCCTCGGGAGTCCTCGGTTGTCTCCTCCCCTCTCCCCGCTTCCCCGGACTCCTCTTGCCGTGTCTGGGGAGTTTTTCCACGCGTGCTCCTTTCCACCGAGCGACGGGAAGAACCGGGAGAGGGCCGGGGAGGGCTGGGAAGGGACGGGGGATGCCCCCCCCCGCCGTTAAAGGGGCAGCGGAGCGCTCGGTACCGCACTAAGAACCCAAATTTCGCCCCTGCCCGGCTCACTGAGGCGCTGCCGATCCCACAAGTGTTTTGGGGAGACGAACCCAAAGGTTTGAACCCGAGGGGGAGAGGGGGGAAAGGGGGGCTCCTTCCCCACATTCCTGTCTGGAGGTGGAGAGGAGCCGGCAAGGAAGTTTTGCGGGGATTTTGGAGTGTTTTTGGGACCAAACAGAGAGTAGTGCCGGAGGGAATGACCGCGGGAGGGGGTGAGCTCAGGTTCTGCCCGTGGTTTATTGCCCCTTTGTCACCTGAGCGCTTTCCCACTTAGCTGGGAAACCCTCGGGGGCCAGGACTTGGCACCACCAGCCTCGGTCCCTTTTGGGACTAGCCCAAACCAAATGTCACCTCAGGCAGTGACACCCTGAGCTGTTATCCCTGTCCCAGCCTGGTGGGACAGGAGGGACCTGCCTGGGGCTGGTGATGAACGGTGGTGGCTCCTCACCCTCTCCTGGAGGGACCTGCAGGGACCCTGCTGCTGGGATGTTTGGGGCAGGGAGAGCCAGCCTGGCTTTCACACCATCCCAAAGTGGCTCTGGGCCAACTGCCATGTTCTTTGGGGTTCATCTGCCTTGGCCAGAACCCCTCAAACTGGGTGAACACACCAAGCACAGAGTTAAACCAAATGTCCAGGTGTGCTCAAGGCTCCTGGTCCACCTAATCCACACCCAGACTCCTGAAGAAGGTCCCTCCTGGTGACAATCTGCGCCAGAGATTTTTTTTTCCTTATCCCAGGTTAATTTTTGCATGGTGAGGGCTGACACTCACCTCTTGGCTGCTGGGGGGACATCAGGCTGGATGGGGCACTGGGGTAGTGGGAGGTGTCCCTGCCCATGGCAGTGGGGTTGGAATAGATGATCTTGAAGGTTCCTTCCAACCTAAACCACTCTCTGATTTGAAGTTCTGTGCAGGAGCACCTTGTGTTCATGTCTTTGAGCAGCTTTGTGGGGCTTTGGCTCCCACATCAGAGCATTTGGCTCAGTCCCTGCAGAGCTGGTGGCTGGTTGAGGGGTGGGAGTGAAGGGGTGGCTCCCCATCCTTCCTAAGAGCACCCCTCTCATCCCAAATCTCTGCCCTTGGGGGGTTCTGTACCTGCTGTTGAGGCTTCTGAAGGTTGTTCTGCTGCTTTTTGGGTAAAACCAGTGTGGTGGTGATCACTCTCAGTCACAGGGCTGCACCCCAGCCCCGCAGGATGCCACACCATACCTGCTCCCTGCTCCAGAACAAAGCTGGGAGAGAGTGGAGAGCTTTGAAATGAATTTAAAGCCAGGCTGGGGAGGGGGAATTTGCAGGAGGAGCAGCAGCAAACCTCGTGTCTCTCCTTCACCTCAGTGTCAGCACCTGAAGAAAGAGAGAGAAAGGCTGGAAAAGCGGAGAACAAAAGCCCCGCAGTGCTGGGGCCGAATTCCTGAATTCCTGCCTTGCTCTCGGCTCCTTTGGGAAATCAAACTCCCTCCTCCGGCTGGGAAACTCTCTCTGTGTGGGGCAGGGACAGGGACAGGCTGTCTCCTGGCCCATTCCTGGGGAGCTGTATCCCACAGTTCTCATCCCCACCCCTAGAAGTGTGTTGGTGTTGCCTCCATCCATGCTGAAGGGCTGGTTTGCAGCCTGTGGTTTCATTGTGGGGTAATTTCAGGGGTGATTTCAGGCCATGTTTGCCCTGTGCTATGGGAGAGGCTGTGGCCAGGTAGGAGCAGTCACCCCCTGGCTGTGTTTTGGTCTCTTGTGTGCTCACCCCAACACCCAGCCAGAGCTGGGATGTGCCCCTGGGAAAGAGGAGGGAAAAGAGAACAGGGATAAGAAGCACTTTGGGGAGCATCCCCACCTTCAGCTCACCCTTGCTCCCCCCTTGCTGTGGTTGGTGGGGCTCACAGAGGAAGGGAGTCTTGTTTAAAAGAAGGAAAAGTCACCCTGTGGGGACTTTTCACCACAAAGATGTTGTTGACTCTATCCTGCTCATCCCAAATTTGCAAAAGGGGAGACAAAAGGCTCCTGGATGTTCCCACAGAGGAGCTGGACCTTGGATGGAATCAGTGCTGCAGAGGATGAAAGGTGGAACAATTTGGAGGATCACCAGTGTGTTTTTTAGAGTCTGACTGAGATCCTGCTGCAGATGAGACCTTCAAGAAGAAAAAATGTCACCAGGCATCCTTCCTCTTGGTGGGATTTGGGCCAGAGAGAGGCATTGCTGTCTCACAAAAGAGAATCACAGATACATTTTTTAGAGTTTGACTGAGATCCTGCTGCAGATGAGACCTTCAAGAAGAAAAAAAAGTCACCAGGCATCCTCCTCTTGGTGGGATTAGGGCTGGAGAGAGGCATTGCTGTCCCACAAAAATGGATCTGAGGAAACCAGCAGATGAGGGGGAAAAGCCCCACAGATACCTCCAGGTTGTCTGAGGGGTTTGGAGATCCCAGGGGGCAAAAATCCCTCTGAGGACCATGCTGTGCAGGTGGCCATACCCACATGGGAGGTGTACAGGAGGTCAGCATCAGTAGCTCATCCTTCTCCTGACCTTGGGTGTAAGTGCAAAAGGAACAAAACCTCTCACCCCCCTCCCTCTGCATCCCAGAGCTCTTTTGTGGTTCCAAGGGTATTTCTGGGTCATCAGATTAAGGGCTCTTGAGACCTTTTGCTGTCCCAGCTGTGTCCTGCAGCTGGTTTGCTCTGCTCCAGGCCAATGAATTGCTGCAGGGTGTCTGTGGAGCTGCTGATGGACCCAACTCACACATTGTCATCCCATTAAAGAGCCTGGTCATAAAAATAGTCCCTGGGCGTTCTCTCCCTCATTGCATCAGAGCCTGGGTCTCCTCGTTCTCTCTCTGTGGGCATAAACATTGGCTGTCCCTAACATCTCCTCTTCCGTGTTGCTTAGGAAAAATAAACATTTCCCTTCTTTTGTTGCCAACAACAACTACCACCCAGCAATCCGGAAACAAGCAGCCAGGCCACGGGAGGCAGTGCTGGATGGAACCCCAAAGGATGGGGAAGGGAGCAGAGAGGAGCCTCCAGCCCCAAAGACCCCCCCTTTTTGGCCTGGGACCTGGCTGCAGCCCAGTGTGGAGGAGCAAAAGGAGTTTGTTTAAGGAATTCATGAGGAGACTCTGCTTTGCTCTGGGGGAGGTAGGATCCATAAACCTGGTGTTATGGTCTCCGTGTTGTCCCACCAAGTTCCCATTGTTTGTGCAAACAGAGGCTGGAGGAGGACACAGCTCGCTCAGAGCAGACCACACATCACTCAGGACAGACCACAGACACAGACTTCTCCTGCTGTGGAATTACAACATCATCTTCTGGGACACAACCTGCTTATGGTGGAGCTGGGTTTACCACTGAGCAGCAGCCCGAGCTGCACATTCAGATCCAACACTGCAAATCACCGTCCAGTGACAGGAGAAAGCTGCCCCTGCCATTCCCTGTGTCAGGACAATGATGTCCATCTCCAGAAGGATCACTCAGCAGCCACCCAACAGTGGTCAGAAATGGGATAAGAGAACCATCCTACGTGAGAGCTGCAGCAGAAGGCATCTTTGTTCTCCTTCCCTATGTGCAGGAGTGCTCTGAGATGGAGGTTCATCAGTGGGAGGAGGACAATGAGGCAGCAAACCCTCTGAGTGAGCAAAGGCCAGGGGGAGAGATGGAAAAGCAGCAGCAGAAGGGACAAGGAGAGGGGGAGAAACCCCCTGAGCTGATCCCCGAGGAGAAGAGACAGGCCCCAGTGACAGGGGAAGTATCTGAGAGTGATGGTTTTCACGTTGTGACTTGTCCTGTAGCTCCTGTCTGACGGGGAGAGGGGTCTCCTTTCATGGCAGGAGCAGGCAGGAGCCTGGGTAATGAGCACAGGGATGGAGGAGACAAGTTTAAGTTCAGGGCTGGTGGCAGAGGATGGGGATGGGTGGAGGAGAACGAGGGGTCTGTCTGTACCCGGCACCAACCTTGCTCTTGGGGGATTTTTACTGGGACTCCATGGAGCTGTGCCATGGAGAACCAAACAGGACCTTCCCAGAAGAGGGTGGCTCCAGCACTGGGTGGGAAGGATGCAACCTTAAGCCAGAGCACATTACCTAAGCCTTGGGAAGTGCCTGGGGGTGAGGTGTGTCCAGAAGGGTGAAATCTCCATCCTGAAGCATCTCCTGAGCATTGTTTGGAGATGGAGTTGCTGCCTCTCACATTTCCCCTGGCTGGCTCTGCCCCTGCTGGCATTTTCCAGCCCTTTTCCTGGTGCAAACGTCAGCCAGAGCCTCCCTCTTTGTGCTCCTGCCTCCACCCTGAGCCCTTTGCAGGGCCCTGCTGATGCACTTAGAGCATGACCCCACTTTGGGACAACAATGCTGAGTCCCCTCCCAGGGCACGGAGGGCAGGAGGGAGCAGGGAGGGTCCTGCCTAAGGCAAGGTGGGGTTGGGATGGCTGGAAGCTGGGATTCAAGCCAGCCTTGTGCTGACCAGGGAGGAGAGAGAAACCCTGACCCTGCTCTGCCTCTGAGTGAGGCTGAGAATCACAGAATTATAGAATGGTTTGGGTTAGAAGGGACCTTCAACATCACCTAGTTCCTACCCCCCTGCCATATGCACTAGAAAAGGAAGAGAGACACCAAGGGTGGCTTGTCTGGTTGAGGAGGACAATCCAGCTCTATGGGGTGGTCACAGCCATGCAAAGGAGGTGGACACCAAAAAATACACCTTGTGTGATCTCCCTGGCTGCCATGTCCATCTCTTCATCACTCAGGGCCACAGCAAAGGCAGGATGACCACCAAGGGCCTCACACTCCATTCCAGCCACATGAATGGGCTCGTTGTAGGGAGGAGAGTGGTGGCAGCCCATGGATGACACAGGGCTGTGACCCCAGCCCCCTGCCCTCAGGCCACCATGTCCCCAGGAGAGCAGTGGGACCAACCACAGATGCTCACAGCTTTGTTTTCCTCTTTCAGGACGTGTCTGGGAAGCACCATGGCTGGAAGGAACAGAGTCCTTGGCTGTCTTCCTTGGGGAAGGAGCCCACCAAAGGGTTCCTGGTGGGAGTGGGAGAGCAGTCGGGGAGCTGGAACCCCCCACGCTGTGGTGTCCCTGACCTGCCTGTAGCAGGGGACAGCCAGAATGGACGCAACAGGCAGAAGAGGTTTGTCCTCTCCGGTGGCCGCTGGGACAAGACAGATCTCACCTACAAGTAAGAGAGAGGGGGGGTCAGGGCTGATGGGTTTCTCCCTCCTCACACCTCCTGCTGACATGTTGGCTATGACAGGACACCATAAGAGCTGTGTCACACACACAACAACCCCCCACACACCTCCATCCATGTGTTCTTGTCTCTGTATCTAACCCTATACATGTGCTGAGCCCAGCCTCTGCCATTCTGGCTTCTCAATACCTGAAGGGGGCTACAGACAGGCTGGGGGAGGACTTTTGAATAGGGTGCAGGATGGCAGGACTAGGAGGAATGGATGCAAATTGGAAGAGGGAAGATTCAGGCTGGAGAGAAGAAAGAAGTTCTTTGCTGTGAGGGTGGTGAGACAGTGGCAGAGGTTGCCCAGAGAGGTTGTGAATGCCCCCTCAATCCCTGGAGGTGTTTAAGGCAAGGTTGGATGAGGCACTGAGCAACCTGGTGTGGTGGGAGGTGTCCCTGCCCATGGCAGGGGGGTTGGGACTGGATGATCTTGAAGGTCCCTTCCAACCCAAACCATTCTATGGCTGCTCTCTCACTGAGGGCTCCCCTCACCGTTTATTTTCAAAAGCCCCTTTCATTCAGCTGTTACTGACGTCCCCATAAACACAGCCTGAGTGTGAGGATTTGCTCAGATCACCCCACACCTCCCCAGTCACAGATCTGCTGGGCAGGAGGGTGGGAGGGCTGTCCCACAGGGGTGTGAGTGGTGAGGTGAGCATGTTGGTCTGGGCTTTGATGGCACCTAACTCTTCTTTTGATGTAATGAAGTGCAGGAGACAGTTCCTCACAGCACTAGAAGGCTGTAGATGATAGCAGGATAGATNAATGAAGTGCAGGAGACAGTTCCTTACAGCATTAGAAGGTTGTAGATGACAGCAGGATAGATATAAGAAAGAAATTCTTTGCTGTGAGGGTGGTGAGACCCTGGAAGAGGTTGCCCAGAGAGGTTGTGGATGCCCCCTCAATCCTTGGAGATGTTTAAGGCCAGGCTGGATGAGGCTTTGAGCAACCTGCCCATGGAACTAGATGATCTTTAAGGTCCTTTCCAACCCAAACCATTCTATGATTCTAAAAAGAAGCCTTCCTGGTATTTTTAAAAAAACACACCAACTGTTAATGGAAGGGAAAGCAAGGGTCTGAGGTCTGACCTCACACTCCGGGTTACAGGAGGACAGAAGATGCAGCCACCCAGGTTTCCAGGGCCAAAAAATGCAGAGTTTGAGGAGAAGAAATCCCACCACAGGCACTTCTCATGGGGGTTGGACTCATGTGGAGCTCACCTCTGGGTTTCACACTGGTGGGATTTATCTGCTGGAGCAGTGCTTCTGTGGAATGGAGGTGTCTTGGTGCTGGGAAATGGTGTCACCCACTCTGGTGACAATGGCCCTGCAGGCTGTGGGGCTGATGCTCTCATCCCCTCTCTGTTGCCTTTCAGAATCATCAGGTTCCCGTGGCAGCTGGTGAAAGCTAAAGTGAGAAGAACCATCAAGGAAGCTTTGAAGGTCTGGAGTGACGTGACCCCTCTGACCTTCACTGAGGTGCAGGAGGGCCGGGCTGACATTGTCATTGATTTCACCAGGTGAGCAGGGTGGCAGCAACCCCCAGGCTCTGAGCCCACCAGGGAGCTGCCACCACACAACTTGGGCACTTCAGTGCCCTTCAGACACTTGGATTTCTTTGGTTTGGTTTTAATTTTCTTTGTCAGATGTGGCTGCTTGGTGCAAGTGCAGCTGTTCCACGCTCCTTCATTAATTTTCCTGCTGCATTTACATTTCTCTGCCCACGGGCTGTTTCCCTCAGCCTTTTGTTTTGACTTTCTGTCTTCAGGTCCTCCATCCTGTCCCTTGACTTCTCCACATAACTCTCTGCAGACAAATGGTTTAAAAGAATCTTGGCTCCTGGCCTAAAACTCACTTTTGGCAAAATCCTGCTGGGGGCAGAGACTTCCCTCTGCTGCAGGGTCTGCACAGGGCTAAGGATGCCATCTGTCTTTGCCTCCCTCAGCTCTCCAAAGTGGCCACATCTAGCCTGGCTTTCCTTCACCATGGCTTGCCTGAGGACCAGAGGGTTTGTCTGGGCTTGATGCCCCTCTGCATCCCCTCAGCCATGTCCACTTTGGCTCAGGCACTCATCTCCTTAGTTCTTTAGGCTCCATGATCAGTTTTGGAAGCTGAATGGGAGGAGGAGAAAGATCTCTGAGGAAGAACTCCTCTGGGAGATGGAGCTCTGGCTCTGCAGTGCCAAAGGTGTTGGAACAGTGGGTTTGGATCAGTGGGATGAGTTTGGGGTGGGAAGGAGGGCTGCTGTCCCCTCATGATGGCTTCTCACAGGATGCTGGAGATAAAAGGTCATTCCTCTGAGCTGTGTCTTCTCCCCAGGTACTGGCACGGAGACAACCTGCCCTTTGATGGGCCTGGTGGGATCCTGGCACACGCCTTCTTCCCCAAGACACACCGAGAGGGAGATGTCCATTTTGACTATGATGAGACCTGGACAATTGGGAACAACCTGGGTAGGGAACCTTCCTGTTTGGGGGGTGCTGGGGATGCTCCAGGATACTTCTGGGGCCACTTGGAAATGACTCAGTTGTGGTTAGAGCAGGGAGCCTGGAAAACAGAGAGGCAGAGATGATTGTTGTGGTGTGTGCTGCCTTCTGAAGAGCAGCCCCAGCCCCTGCACACCCTGATCACTGCCTGCCCACAAAGAATTTTCTCTTTAAACAAGTCCATAAAGGGAAAGCACCCGGCTCCAGCTCTGCCCCTCTGGCCTGGGAATGCTCTGACCGTAAACGACGCCACATTCACTCCAGACTTGGGGTTTTTTTTTTTAATTTTCTTTTTTTGTTGTTGTTGTTGTTGCTGCTGCTAATAATAGATCAGAGCTGGTGGCTCTGTGCTGGGGCACTCAGGGTCTGGTGTCACAGTATCTCGTGAGATACTGCAGGGCCATCTGGACCCATGCCCAAAGCATCACTTTCTGTGAGACACACCAAAATTAACCCAGGTTAAGGGATGAAGGCAAAGAAAGAAGTGAAGAGGGATGCCAGTTCCCACCAGAATCCATCCCTACAACTTCCATAAATAAATGCTGTAGAAGCTCTTTGCACCTAATTGCTGTTTCATTTGCTGGAAAGAGCTTTAGGATAAAAACATGGATAAATCCTTGTCTCAGCTCTCAGTGAGACAGGGAAATCATTGAATGGTTTGGGTTGGAAGGGACCTTCAAGATCATCTAGTGCTATCTAGGGCTATGGTGTGCCCTGGGCTCAGCCCAGAACCCTGCAGAGACCCTCTGTGAGGGTCAGAGTGATGTCCCCCAGCTCAGCTCCCTCAGGCCTGCCATTGCTCACTCCCCTTAGAGAGGCTGACAATAGCAGGGCTGATGTGCCAGCGCTGGGAAGCAGGGAGAAAGGAGCTGCCAAAGCAAACACCAGTGTCTGAAAGTTTGTCATAAATCACTGGCAGAGATATCCCAGTCTCTCAGCTGACCTGGATTTCATGGGGTCAGTGCTGGGCAAAAACATGGCTTCGAGGTAAAGCTGAGCTTTACCACTCCCCCCTCCTCCTTCCCTGGTGTCCCTGCCAGCCTTGTCCACTCTGTCCCTGAGAAGTGACCTGGAGCCAGCAGGGAAATCCTGCCTGGAAGAGCAGGGCTGTCTGACTCACACCCCAGCCCTTCTCTCACTCAGGAGGGAGGGTTTTTGGCTGAATGAATACGCTGGGACTTGTCAACAAAGAGCCAAGCTCCCAGGCTCTGCTGCTTAACCTGCCTGTCTCCAGCTTCCCCTGAAATACTGCAGCTTCACAAAGAACCCTTGGGAGCCAAACACCACCTGCCAAGTGATGAATTTTTGCCTGCTGGCATCCACCTTCCCCCCTTCTCTTCTTCTAGAAGCTTGTGCTCTTAAACCATGATCTCCCATAAATCCATTTGAGTTGGGTAAAGAACACCCAGGCCTTGACACTGGGTGTTTTTTAATGGATTTATGTGTAAATGTCACCTCCTTGTTACAGTCTACACACAAGCAATAAATAACAGAAGGTTCAGGGGGCGAACTCACAGTGGCTTCTCAATACTCCTTTCAGGGGGGTACAGAAAGGCTGGGGTAAGACTTTTGAATAGGGTCCAGGATGGTAGCACGAGGAATAAAGGATGCAAATTGAAAGAGGGTGGATTTAGGTTGGAGAGAAGAAAGAAATTCTTTGCTGTGAGGGTAGTGAGACACTGGAAGAGGTTGCCCAGAGAGGTTGTGGATGCCCCCTCAATCCCTGGAGGTGTTTAAGGCCAGGCTGGATGAGGCAATGAGCAACCTGGTGTAGTGAGAGGTGTTGGATCAAGATGATCTGGAAGGTCCTTTCCAATTCAAATCATTCTGTGATTCTAAATGGCACCTCCTTGCAACAAATAAGCTCCCTCTGCTATTTCTGTGACAATGGCCATGATCTAGTTTTAATAATCCATGATGCAGATATATTCCATGACCTGAGAGCATCTCCCATGACCTGAGAGCATCTCCCCATCTTCTCCCTCTGCAGGCACTGACCTCCTCCAAGTGGCTGCTCACGAGTTTGGCCATGTGCTGGGGCTGCAGCACACGGCTGTCTCCAAGTCCCTCATGTCTCCTTTCTACATCTTCCGCTACCCTCTGAGCCTGAGTGAGGATGACAAGCAGGGGATCCAGTACCTCTATGGGAAACCCAAACTGGATCCTGACCCTACTCCAACTCAGCCAGCAGAGCTGCCACAGCCTGACCTGGAAACAAACGAGATCACCCACCTTGAGGTGAGTCAACAGCCTGTCCCTCTTCTTGTCCTCCTCACCCAACACCATGGGGGTGGTCTGGGCATAAGGGCTTTGGCTCCCTGGAGTCTGAGCTCCTGTTGGTGTGTGCTTTGGCAGCCACTGCCTCCTGATGCTTGTGACACGACCTTCGATGCTGCCTCCACCATCCGAGGGGAGCTCTTCTTCTTCAGGTCCCGCTACGTGTGGCGGCTGCGGGGGGGGAAGCTGCAGGACGGGTACCCTGCTCTGGCCTCCAGACACTGGCAGGGGATCCCCACTTCAGTCGATGCCACCTTCGAGGACCCTCTGGGCAATATCTGGTTTTTCCAAGGTAAGAGCTGGATGGGGATCAGACAGCTTGGAAAAACATCTTCTGTCCTGAGGGGTTTTCAGGACCCAACAAGTTCCTAGGAGATAAAAAAAAAAACCCTTCTGGGCATTCTCATCAAGCCAGTGAGCTCTGCTGTTTATTTCCTTGATTTAAACTTTCCAGTAGGTGTTGAGGGGGGAGAGAGAAAAGGAGGGGTCATTTTTATTTCTGATGCAGCCATGATTCAAATAAATTGGAAGAGTGGAGATTTAGGCTGGAAAGAAAGGAGTTCTTTCCTGTGAGGGTGGTGAGACACTGGAAGAGGTTGCCCAGAGAGGCTGTGGATGCTCCCTCAATCCCTGGAGGTGTTTAAGGCCAGGCTGGATGAGGCACTGAGCAGCCTGGTGTGGTGGGAGATGTCCCTGCCTTTGGCAGGAGGTTGGAATAATGATCTTGAAGGTCCCTTCCAACCCAACCCATTCTATGATACCTCATTCTCCATCTCTGCAACACAAACATTTGTTTTGAGCCTCTGCCCTGGCAATACTACTGGTGGAGGAGGAAGGAAACATTTATTCCAGCTCTCCTTGGAAGTGCTGTGCCAGAAGAAAGTTGTTTTCACAGGGTGTGAAATCCATGGCCCTGCCCAGGAGATGGAGAACATCTTCTCTGCTGCCCGCCCAGAGCCTGTGAGCAGAGCTTCTGCAGCCCCTCAGGCTGAATGAGCCCTCATGGAGCCTGTGTGGCAAAGCCAGGCAACCTTCTACCACAATAAGGACTAAATTCAACCACCCATGGTGGGGCCAAGCCATCCTGGCCATCTCTGCAGTTCAAGAGCAACAACAACCCCTGTTTCAGCTCCCTTGCTGAGCTAAATTGGAAAGCAGGGACACAGGATGAAGTCTGCACCAAAGCTGCCCTGCTGCACACCCTGAAGCCAAGCAGCCAAAAGCAGACCTGGGGCTGGGCAGGCAGCCTCTGCCAGCTCCTGCCCTGAGTTAGAGCGAGCTAAGGGGAAGGTATGATGTGCCTCAGGCTGATTGCAGAGATTCCTGTTTTCATTTAATCTGGAAAGATGCTCCCAGTCTCTATTTCAGCTTGGCAGCTCCTCCCTGGCTGCTGTAGCTCCCTGCTTTCCAGCCACACACCCCCTCTGCGCCCGTGCATGCCCATGGCTTCTCCCTGAGCAGGAGAGGGGCTGGTTCCTCCTGCCATCTTTTGTTCCACCTTCCATGAACAGAGGAAAGAGCTAAAACATCCCTCTTTGTCCCACCACTGCCAGCCTCCAGGTGGGACAGTGGTAGCACTGAGAGCACTTTGGGAACCAGCCCATGATGCTGGTGGGGTTTTTGCCTCTCACAAACAACTTCCCCCCGGGAGCTCTGCCAAGGCACCAGCTCCAGTTGCAGAGTTGGCTGCTGAATTATTATCAGGGAGAAGTTCTTCACCAGGAGGGGGGTGAGACACTGGCACAGGCTGCCCACAGAGCTGGTGGAGGCCCCATCCCTGGAGACATTCAAGGCCAGGCTTGCTGAGGCTCTGAGAAACCTCATCTAATGCAGGATGTCATAGAATCAGAGAATGGTTTGGGTTGGAAGGGACCTTCAAGATCATCTAGTTCCAACCCCCCTGCCATGGGCAGGGACACCTCCCACTACACCAGGTTGCTCAATGCCTCATCCAGCCTGGCCTTAAACACCTCCAGAGACTGAGGGGGCATCCACAGCCTCTCTGGGCAACCTTTTCCACTGTCTCACCATCCTCACAAGCAAAGAACTTCTTTCTTCTCTCCAGCCTAAATCTCTCCTCTCTCAATTTGCATCCATTCCTCCTAGTCCTGCCATCCTGCACCCTACTCAAAAACCTGTCACTGCAAGGGGTTGGACTAGATGGGCTCAGAAGGGCCCTTACAACCCCATGATTCTCTGATTATCAGACAACAAAGAGCTTCTGAACCCTTCTCTTCCCCTTTTCCTGTCCCCTGCCCAGATTCCCAGTACTGGATTTACGATGGAGAGAGACGGGTGTCCGGTCCCACCCCCATCGTGGAGCTGGGTCTCCCTGCAGCCCCCGTGCAGGCAGCTCTGGTGTGGGGGGCTGAGAAGAACAAGATCTACATCTTCAGTGGAGGCAACTACTGGCGCTTCCACCCCCACAGCCGCCAGGTGGACAACATCTACCCCCGCAGCATGGCTGACTGGCGCGGGGTCCCTCAGGAGATCGATGCTGCTTTTCAGGATGAGTTTGGTCAGTGAAACAGGGACTCGAACTGCTGGGGGGTGGGCACAAGGGCTGGCACACTGGGTTGGACATTAGAGACAACTCCCAGCTATAAAAAGGCAGCAGGAGAGAGGGATAGTGTCCTCCAGTTGGTAGGAAGCCAAGGTTTCTCCCATAAAAGTGAGGTTTGTAATTGCCACACTCAGCAGTGAAGTGTTTGATAGAGAGAAACTCTTAACTTCTGAGATGGAGAGACTTCTTTGATGGAGAGAAACTTCCAAATTCTGAGCTGTCCCAATCTCATCTCTCCCAACCCTTCTCTCACCTGCAGGTTTTGCCTATTTCCTGAGAGGCCGTGACTACTGGAAGTTTGACCCAGTGCAGGTGAAGGTGCTGGAGGGGTACCCACGCCACATCAGCCAGGACTTCTTCAGCTGCACCCCATCCTCCAACTCCTTCCGATGAGGGGGATCTGTGTGCCCTCCATCCTCCCTTTCATCACCCTGACCTCCAGCAGCCACACAGAGGCCTCCCTCTGCCATCCCTGGCTCCCTTCTAGGCTCAGCATGTGACACCAGGGACAAAGTTTGCTCCTCTCAAGATCCATCAGCCCCAGCTTCAGTTGTATCAGTACAAAAGCATCTGCTGTGCTCTTTGCAGGTGAGAGCAGCCACCAAACCCCTCATGTGGCCATGCTCTTCCAGCAGCAGCATCCTAGATGCCATGAGGACTGGCATCCCTCTCTCCTAGTTGCCCTGGACCGCATCATGAGGTGATGTGATGGTGCTCCAAGTGTTTACACAGCTCACAGCAGTGGCTTTGTGCCACTCCAGCCATGGCCTGGGGAGGAGGATGGCTTCCACAAGGACACTTCACTGGGGCTGTGGACACCGACAGTTTTTGGAGGAGCCCTGATGTGGTGGCTGCTGCCAGGGACATGTCACCAGGGCCCTGCCCCTGGTCTGTGCTGTCTCACTCGGGTGTGCTCGGATTTTATATGGATTTCTGTTCAGACAAGGGGCCCTTTCCCCCCCTGGGTGCCAGAGGCCAGTGCTGGACACTGTCCCATTGCTCCCTTCTCCTGATGAGTCCTGGCCCCCCCAACCCCAGTCACCCACCACTGCACTGATGGGTCCCGCACCAGTGTTCCCAGTCTGCCCGGACACCGGGCTGGGGGCTGACACCCCCCCTCCAGCTCTTTGCACACCCCTCCTTGCTACATTGCCTTATACCAAGGAAAATAACAAAACAAAAAAAAATGGAAAAAGAAAGAAAAAAGAAACAGCCTGTGACTGATTTCTTTCCTTTTCATCTTTCAAACCACCCCTGGCTCAGCTGGAGACACACAAACATAGGGTTGGAAGGGAAACTGAAAGAACACCCTGTGCCACCCCCTGCAGT
>VZTY01012571.1:1163830-1309092 GCA_013400935.1 Turnix velox | reverse complement strand
TTGGAACTAGATGATCTTTATATAGGAAAAAATGGAGGGTCAGAGTATATTTCTGTTCAGAAAATATAGACAGTTACAGAAAATACAGCTTCAGCCCCATACATACTGGAAAATACAACCAAAACAGTCTTCTGAAGTGAACCATGCTGTTTCTGTTTGGAAGACCAACACATTCTTTTTCAACACTTTAATGTATACTGAATTGACATGACCAACTTTTCTCTCCATATATAGTAGTAACTACTGTCTGAGAAGAAAGATAGAAAATATCTAAGCAGACTTTTTGGTAAAAAAGCTATATTGCATGCAGTGAAAAGAGATAGTTCCCTTCATTTTAGGAGAATGTAGGTAAGTATCACAATAAGTATAAATTTCCTTTTTATTTTATCTTCCAGTCTGAAAATGAAAGGCATTCTTTTAATGTCTGCTTCTTTAAAATGTAAATTAAGTTTCTGTCCAGTCTCAAGGGTAGAAAGAAAATACTGGTTCAAGTTTCTGCAAATTTCCTTTTGGCCAGAGTTCCCTATTTTTGTCATGAAAACCAATGCCCAAATAACTTACAGTTTTCATACATAAATGACTCTGGACAATGACTGAAAGCAAGTTTGTAGATTAGAGGGATGGCAGCAGCTTTGGGAAAGGTGAAAATTGTTAAAAAGGACCGATGAACTGCACAGTGAGTTTTATTACCTCAAACAGGTAATGAAGGAATACTTTAATTAATTTCATCCCTTTCCTTTTCACAGAATGGCTGGAGCAGAGTTAGAGTAGCTTGATAAGGAGGTTTTTTTAGAAAGTGACCCTCCACCATGGATCATCCTTTTACTCTCTGCCATGTCTGTCTTTGGTCTTGTGATGGTGTAGAAAAGAGGAAAATATCCATGTCCCTCCAGCCCAGTCTTTGCAGAACTCCAGTATGATATTAGAAATAAGTATAGATGCAGAAAATTGTTTTAATTGCTGTCAAAAAAGTGTGTTTTCAGAACTTCTTCCTTGAATGTGTAGGAGGTATGGGAAGGAAAGAACACTGAAATGGAAAAGCGAACATGGAAAACAAAGATTAAAAAAAAATAAAAATTGATCCTTTAAAAATTTAAGCCAGCATAGCAAATATTTGTTCTATAAAAAAAAAAAGAGAGAAAATGAAAAAACTCAAAAGGCATCTATTTTAATCACCACCCTTTCAAGAGGTTAGATTCAGCATATGCTGACAAGAAGCTTGTGTTGTGGTTTTTATAGTACTCTTAGCCTAATTAACAAATGCATTACTGGCACAAGTGAGCCTGGAACAATTGCCAGTCAGAACATTCAGAGAGAAGCCACCAGGGAACACTGGATAGCAATAAAAAGCCATGGCTGCTTATTTTTAATTCTTTGGAGGGCCAATTCAAACAGCAAATGTAATTACAATTCTGTAAATAGAACACCCGAAAGCACTCCTTCTGGCATTAGTATGCATATCTTTGATATTTGTTTAACAAATGATCAAGTAGCCCTTTCCCTATGTTGCTTCTTATTTAAGGGGTTTAGAAATCTGAAAAGCTATGCTGAAAATACCATATAGCTGTGGAGGCTTTCACTTTCAAATGCATTGGAAAATCACTGATTTGGTAAGTGAAGGAGCCTAAATGTTGCCTTCTATTTCAACTACTGTAAGTAAAAGAGTTAATGTGAATACATTTTGAATTGATATTCCTTTATTTGAAGACCAGACACTGATTATGCCAGAGCATGACACAGCTAAAATTATTTCAAAGGGAAATGATAGTATTTGAGCATCTAAATGCTAAAGCAAATGATCTGTGCTCCTACTCTAATTTCACTGTTTCACCAAGAGTCCAAATAGAAACAAGAAACTTTGCCATCCTTCAGATGCAGCGTACTTTCCCATTACTTGACATACTGAGTGTCTCAGCAGGATGTTATCCTACTTTGTAGTATTTTGTGCAGCAGGCAGGCTTGCTGGGGTAGGTTAATTCAGAGAAAGAGCAAAAGCTGCTAAGGCACAGCAAGATGCAATCATAAATTAATAATGTTCAATGGACTGTGACTGTGAGAGCTGCTATTGGTGTTTCAAGTCAGGATAATCCCTAGGCTCAGTTTACTTTCAAAAATGGCAGCCATATATTTCATGTGCAAGAGGAAGAACACAGAAGTCTTGGGGGGGATAAGAAAGCTCTTAGAGAAATGAAGGCAAGTACCAGAGGGAAAAAAAGGTAGGAAAAAAATTACAATACAGCCAATGTGAGGTAAACTATCCTACCATCTGCACATGAGTACTTACTAAACACAGTAACATTAATAACATGATTCTTATATTAAAGGTTCATATGGTCAAAAATACAAAATTCTTGCTGAAGTATTCCTGGTTTTCCTCTGGCTTTTGAGTGTTAATTGAGCTTTTTTATACCAGCTAAACAGGTGGGTGAAGAACTTTATCAGCTTATGATTAAGATGTAAAAATGAGAAAAGCATTTTTAAAAGTCCATTCTCCCTGCCACATCTCTGCCTGACCTGGTTTCATAGTTTTATTTGATTTTTAGGAAGCCAGCTGCTTGGTTACCAAAACTGGTATTAGTAAGCTTTTCAGATTTCAGTATTGCTCAACATCAAGTGCTTCACATTGACTTTAAAAGACACTACTACTCTCTCAGCAGTTAAAATCATTTGTGCAGCAGTCACAAATATTTGCCTTGTGTTTCTAGTATTTTTAAAAAGCCAGTGGCACCGCTGGAATGTATTTGCATTTCTGAATTTAAAACAGAGAGGAAAGCTCTGTAATTTGTCTTCTTAAAGTTTGCTTTAAAAGCATATACTCCTTCAAAGTGGAGTTATGGGGAAGAAGGGGGGGGCTTCATCTCTGCTCAAGGCTTCACAGAGGGAAGAAGTATTGTTCTTTCACAACAAGAAAGTCTGCTCTGTCAGGGATGCTTTAGGAATGCAGTGTGGGGCAAGGTGAGAGGATGGTGTCATGACATACCTGGTTTTGTTTTCCAGTAAGCCAGCTTCAGAACACACATTTCCTCAGCCTCTGCCCCATGTCCAACCTGCATGTGATCACTATGTTCAATCTTGTGTGTGGTGCACATTAATGCAAACCAAAGTGATGGGAATTAAAAATAACCTTTAAGAAAGTTATTTGTAGCTCAGCTCATTTTGGAGACCTGATTTACAGTGTGTCCTCTAAAGCTGTTGTCTGAGCACTGTTGAATGGGCAGTGAACTAGTGTGTGAGAAAAACTGCTTGGGAAAAAGAGCCTTTTAATTTGACTTTGCTGCCAAAGTCAATATATCTCTTATTCATGTCCTGAGACAGAGAGCAAACAGGATGTTTGCAGCATGAAAACCAACAGGGAGGCTTCTGAAAGGAGGAAGAGTCCTGCCTGCAGTGAAAACCAAACTTCCACACCAAATGCTCAAAGGTGAGGGATGGAGAGGCTTCCCTAGAGACAGCACGGGGCTGCTGTAGCTAAATAAGTAAAACAAAAAGACCAGAGAAATAAGTCAATTCTCAAAAAGACAACACACTGACTTCATCTTTCTAACCTTCATTTTGCCAGTTTAGCTTTTCCTAAGCAAATCTCAATGTTTCCTGGTAGAGATATTGCCTTAGTCTATTTTTTTCTTTGCTGATAGGTCCAAGTTTTGTTGGCCTGTGGTGTAACCATGGCAGGGGGAAGAGAAGGATCTTTGTGGTGGAGAGGCCAGTACCTGGCTGAGCTCATTCCAGGAAATAAATACAGACGTAGCAGGGCAGCACTGGAGGGTACATCTAGTGAGAAGCAAACAAATAACCAGTTACCTTCTCTTATTGTTGCTTCTAATTTCTTTTGCTGTTGCAGTCAATATCTCACAAGCTAAAACTACTTTCCCCCCTGTATGAAATCAGGCCACAGGTCAGTTTACTGCTTTTTTCAGCCTGAACTGATTTACTGGGATCTGATTGTCTGAATCTCTTCTCTTGTTTATCAAGTCACTACGGGAGAAAAAGAAGTGTAAGACCAAAGTGCTCTGTCCTGTTTGTCCTTTTGTATCAGTAGTAGGAGTGACATTTGGACCTAGATCTGCTTCTGCTTCTCAGGGCCTAAAGGGATACTCTGATGCCACAGAGCTCACCACAAATGGCAAAAATCAGCTGAGAAACAGCTGGCCCTAAATTTGGTGTTACCAGGGTCTGAGCTACCTCCTTCATGATCAGGTTGTTGAGATACATTCAGAAGCTTAGTCATGCTCAGATTTTTCATGTAGTTCAGTATTTAATTGTATAGAACTGATATATTAAATCAATTTCCTAAACTTTTGGTTTAGGACCTTTGCTCCCTTCTTCAGCAGATGCATATGAAGAGGTTTATCTAGTTTGCAAGGCTTACCATCTGAAAAAAAATCTGTAATTCAACCCAAGGACTTCTATTGAACTACTGTTTATGAAAATCAAGGCAGAACTTAGCTTTTAGGTTCTTTTCTAACATTTGAAGACTGAATATGGAAAGGTTTTATTTATTTCTGCTAAAATAAAGTATAAAATAACTGCATGCTTTAAAGATGAATCACAAAGCCTTGGTACTTAGATAAACAGTCAACTTTATATGAAAGAGATATGTTATCTGAGAAACAATATTCAATGTTCAAAAGTTGATTGTGCATTTAATTCATCAAAACAGGAGAAGTAAATAAAAGAACATGTAAGTCAAGACAGAATTCTGCTCAATTTCAGTATTTCCACTGGTTCCTATTTTATACAAAGACACCCAGTTATATTTATAGATTTGGAACAATTCATAGATCCACAACACAGCATTTTATGCTGACCTTTTACATTTTTTTCTTCTTTGAGGAGAAATGTGACAAGTATATGATGTCAGGTAATAAACCTGTTTTTACAGAGCAGCAGCCTAATATGCAGATGTGACACTTTTGACACTTCTGCTTAGAATCAGCTGTATGCTTTCTTTTTATGTGGGCTTTGTGAAGGATTGCTTACTTTCTTTTAAAAATTTTTCTATCCATTTCAAACTTGGGGTTTTTGGGGTGACAGAAAGGAAATTAAATCAAACTGCTTCACAAATAGCTCTTTGGGTTCCACAGGCAGCATGAAACCCTCCAACTTCTGAGCAAATCTTCATGGCTTCCTTTAGGAGATAGAGAAGAATACAAAGGCCTTTGTATTTTAACCTTTGTTTTTAACCTTTACAATCTAAATGTAAACCCATAACCAGCAGAGAAACTCCATGTTTTCTTGTCTTTAAGATGGTCTTCCTTCCTTTACTGTGGATATTTTGATCTGTGGAGTTTTGTTTGTGCCCAATGTTCCTTCAAACTTTTCCTCCCTGAAAAACATTAAATACCTTAGTGGGGTGTAGACACTATGAATATCAGAGGACAGTCAGCATGTTTGCTGGTGGAAACCTCACAAGCTGCATGGAACAGGTGAAGAGGAAAATGTTCCATGTCTCCTGTTAAAGATTTGGAGGTCATCAAAGGGATTGAGATGGTTCAGAGCAGATTAGATAATGTATGTCTTTTGCAGTGCATAATTAAATATGGAACTGATTGCCACAGGTCACTGTTAATGCTTTTCATACATCTACATTAATCATATACATTCTCCCAGATTAGGAAACCCTTGACCCTAAGATCTCAAGACCACTGGAATAGTGTAGCTAGATGATCTCTTGAGTCTGGGAACCCCTTGTTTGTTTCCTAAAAACATGAGACCCTATAGTCTTATCTAGCAGTACACAGTTTGATTTTGTTGGCATGACTGACCTAGTGAAAGGTGTTCCTGACCAAGACAGGGAGCATTGAACTAGATAATCTTTAAGTTCCCTTCCAACTTAAACTATTCTATGAATAGGTTTTCCTTGTGCCCTGCTGTAGAGAGTCTTATGACCCAACAGAGTATTAACATTGACATTAACATCTCATTTTACATTGAGGTTTTGGAATGAGTCCAGAGAAGGGCAAAGAGGCTGGTAAGGGTTTTTGAGAGCAAATCTTATGAGGAGCATCTGAGGGAGCTGGGGTTGTTGAGCCTGAAGAAAAGGAGGCTGAAAGGAGACATTTTTGCTCTCTATAAGTATCTATAAGGAGGTTGTAGAAAGGTGAAGGTTAATCTCTTCTCCCAAGTAACAGGCAATGCAAGAGGAAACGGTCTCAAATTTGGAAGGGGAGGGGAGTTAGACTGGATATCTGGGAAAATTTCCTTACAAATAAAGTTGTCGAGTATTGGAACATGCTGCCCAGATCAGTAGTTGAGTCAACACCCTTGGAGATTTTTAAAATACAGGTAGACATGGAGTTTAAGTCATGGGTTTGTGTTGGTTTTGATAGTGTTAGGTTGATGACTGCACTTGATGATCTTGAAGATTCACCTCAATATACACAATAAATAGAATGTGTATCAAACATTTCATTATCTGTCCCAGATCTAAGGAACATGGTGATGCTGACTCTTTTTTATGCTTTTACAGGCCAAATTTTGCTGTCACTTTATTTTTTCTTACTTATTTTCTAAAAATTATGTCTTCATTGTTTCAAATCATCCCAAAATTTCCTTTCTCATAGACTAGGAGGGGAATCCTGATCTGTGCAAAAGTTAAGTTGCCTTTAAAGAACATCCCATCAATTCTTACTCATCAAATGTGTAGCAGTTCTCCTGTTTTGTTGTTGCCAGCTAACTTGTGAAATGAAAGGAGAAAAATAGGGAGTCCATACACACAGAACTTCTTGTGGGCATGAGAAATTTCATTCATTGCTCCCTCAGAGGATATAAAGGAGGGGTTGGCATTTAGAACAATCCTTAATTTGTGAATTACACGGTTATGATTGCCTTTGACTGTGTGTGCATGCTTATTGAGAGCAAGTGAAAAATCCTCAATTCAAAATGAAAAAGTAAAATTTTGTATAATTTCTTATTACCCTGACTTGGATAATAGAAGTAGTAGGGAGGAAAATTGAGAAAGAGGAAAATAAAAAAGGACTACAGGAAATTATATAAAATCATATGGAATTTAGGTTTGTCTAACACAAAAAGCTTGGCATCTTGATCACATGGGGTGTTAACTACCTAGTTACTCTGCTACTTGGTACCACTCGTCAGTCAGGAAATATAAAAGAAAATCTAAACCATAGATCAGTCTCACAGCTACAGTACTTGGATAAACACATGGAAAATGAAGGGTTGGAAGTGTTTTTTTCTTGCTTGTATGTGCTGGTTAAATTGATTTATATCTGTCTGCCACTGAAACTCTGTTTTAAAACTAATGATTGTGGCTTCACGTAGAATAGTTGATATTCTGACCCACATCCTAAGGGCCTCCTTCAGTCCTTAGCAAACAGAAATAAAAATGACCCCAGGAGCTAGCAGCCACCACTGAGGTGCTGAATCAATGACATCTTCTTTGTCCAATCAATTCCTTTTTTTTTCCTTTTTTTTTTTTTTTAAAGAAAAAGCATTTGAGATTTTTAAATAATGCTTGAGGGCAAACTCTTCTACCCCTTCTCCTTTTGAATGTAGCTGATGTACCAGTATCTTTCCAAGCTCCAATAACAAGCTACTACAATATAACTGTCTGGGCTTGGCTGCCAATCTATAATGTTCTTGGCCATGATTAATCTGATAAATAATAAATATATCAATCTAGTCTTTTAGACAAGGACAAATTCTTACCAGCGGGGAGGCACGAGGCCTCTTTTACAGCTGCCTGTAGTGCTGGAATTAATTATTTAATGCTTAATTCTTCAGGAAATGAGAAAGTTTTGATTAATGTTGTCCAGTGTCATTTCTTGCTTGTTTGATATGTGTCAGATAATTTTTCCTCGGCAGTCGCTCTGAAGAAGCCAGAGGCTACTGTCACTGGGATCAGACACTGAATTTCTAGAGATTAATTGAAGTGAAAATTTAGAGAAATGCACCATAAGTGCTTGCCCAAGATGACCTTTCACAGGCTAAATTTAGCTTCCTTTGGTAATGTTAGCCTCCTATTGCCCTGGTGCAAAACATTTATTTTTAATGCTGTGAGAAACCTATTTTGTTTCTTTGGATGTTTTTTTTTTTTTTGGCTTTTTTTTCCAGAACTTCACTTATGTCAGCATGATTAAAATATTTAGGGCTTGATTCTCCTCCCATTTACCCCAGTATAATTCTGCAACTTCCATGGAGACCACTGAAATGTTTATTAGTTTATTACAGAAGGAAGGGAAGCCATAAAATTAGAACTGGATTTGCTAGTTAGCTCTAGCTCTGCAACAAAGTCTGAATGCTAGAGGCTTGTTTCTCTTGCAGTTTGTGCCAAGGTAGTTCAACTGACCTCATCAGACTGGCTGATTACATGGATTAGTGTGAATTAGATAGACAGCACTCCTGCACTCATTACATCTTTTGTGCCAATTTCATTGCAATACCCTGATGTTTGGGAAAATTCTTCTAGTGCCTAGGGTACACAGGTACACATTTCTGCTCTAAATTTGTCCCTCAGCTTATCTGAATAATAATTCTCTGCAGATTGAAATCATGGCACATGAAAGAAAACAGGATGTTTTCCTTCTTAAGGTTGTGTGAGTATGAAATGAAGAAACTGATGGTCTGCATGCAAGTCCATCCAAATTCCATTTCTCCTCCTTCCTCCAAATCCATCATTGCAGTGAGGGTGGTGAAACACTGAAACAGGTTTCCCAGAGAGGTTGTGGATGCCACCTCTCTGGAAGTGTTCAAGGCCAGGCTGGACAAGGCACTGAGCAGCCCGATCTAGTGGAAGGTGTCCCTGCCTATGGCAGGGGGGGTGGGACACGATGATCTTTAAGGTCTCTTCCAACACAAACTATTCTATGATTCTATGTAGTTAGTAATCCTGAAGAAAAACTCCCATCAAGACAGAGGTCTTGATACTGTTGTGTCTGCTGCAAGCAAAGGCACCAGAATGATACTGATTGTCCACAGGTTTGTTTTCTCTGTAGTTCAGCACCTTCCAAAACATTTTTCCTTATGTTGTTCTTTACTCCCATGAGAATAAAATGTCTGTATTCTACCTTACTGTCTATTTCTCTTTAAAATCCTGCAGGCCCTTGTATATATTACTGCCTTTCAAGATGAAGATGATTAAATTTTATCAAATTTTCTTCTCACAAAAATAAAGGTACTTACAGAGATCTCCATGAGCACATTTTGTCTAAAAGATAACAGTTTGGATCTTGTTAGGCATATCTGGCTTGCAGCTGTATAGTTAGGGTGTATTATTATGGCCCATCACATAGTTCCAGTGGTAAAACTTCCTTCTCCTCTATTCAGTTTTGGCCAAGCCACATCTGGAGTGCTCTGCCTAGTTCAGTGCTCCACATTAACAGTGAGATATGAACATACTCGGAAGAGTTCAGCAAAGGGCTATTAAGATAGTGAGGGGACTGGATCATCTCTCCTGTGAGGACAGACTGAGAGAGCCTGGAGAAGAGAAGGCTCAAATAGGGTCTCATCCTTCTATATAAATATCTGATGGGAGGGGTTCAAACAGGACAGAGAAGGATTATTTTCACCAATGCCTGGTGACAGGACTAGAAGCAACAAGCACAAAATGATACACAACAAGCTCTATCTCATCATAAGGAAGCAAGTTTTTGCTGTGAGGTTGATCAAGCATCATGACAGGTTTCCAAGAAAGGCTAAGAAATCTCCATCCTTGGAGATACTAAAATACTACATGGACATGATCCTTGGCAACTGGATCTACATGGTAGTGCTCGAGCAAAGGTTGGACCAGTTGATCTCCAGAGGTCTCTTCCCATCTCAATAATTCTGTGAACCAATCTGTGAATTATTGCTGTAACTTAACTTCTATGTTCGTAATTTATTACAGAGCCATGTTTTTTGTATGATTTAAGAGTTTTCATTACCAATGCTGGGGCTATTTCATGAACTCTCTTGTCCATCCAGGTGCTGTACCATTTAGATCTAAGGTGGAGAGGTGGAATATTTCAGACATACCCATAAATAATCTACTTTGTTTTTTCTTGATGTGAAGAAGTATCGAACTAAAAAGTGTTGACCTGGGCACCTTCACAGCTTTTGGCCAAATGTGCAGAGCTCTTGTGTCTGGTCTGTCAGGAAAAGGAAACAAATCTTACCTATCTAAAAACAATATTACCTATCTAAAAAATTAAAAGTTCTAAACTGGATATTCTTATTCCTTTTATTCCAGAAAAATAACTGTTGTAAGGAAACTCTTGTTTTAAAAAAAATCTTAAAACTTATAGGATTTTGTTTCTTTTATTTCAGTTTTCTTTTTGATACCACCAATTTGAAGCCATATGAGAGTTGGAAATCCTAGAACTGTAAGAAAAATTGCTAAGCAGGTGATAGAATTGTAAATATATGATTAATTCCAAAAGGTTTTGAAAAATGCATTTACTGGTTCTTTCAATTATCACATGAGAATGATGCACATGTACACATACACAGAGAGACATTCCCACATTCAATATAAACAATTTATATGAGAAAGGATCCATTAAACAGATATTTTAAACTTGCAAAGGGATATAAATCATAACTTCATGTGACTTTCTTTATTACTAAGTACAATTAGAGCATTTGTAACACAGGCAATGTCAGAAAGTAAACCATTATGCAAAAGCCTCTTTGCATTTTTCTGACTAGTTCTTTGAATCTCGAGAGAATCTGAAATTTTTTCCACTCATTCTTGAAATAAAACAGAAGAAAATATCTTGAACTAATAAAAAAGGAAAAACTACAGAAAGTTTGACTAATTCTTGACTCACAAAAAAAGAAAAACAACATCCAAAACTTAACTAACTCAGGCTAAATGCAAGGCACAAGAGAAAGGTTTTACAATGTGTGAATGCAACTTCAAAAGATGAATTTGTTTAGGGAATTTGTATTTTCTGCTCCTTTCTTCAGGAACCTATTTGCATTTTAAATAATTAAAACATTAAAACTGAAAAATTTATAAATGAGAGCTGCGAAGAGAATCCTGCTTGGCAGACAATAGAAAAGAAATTATTACCCTGCTAGGTTTGCTTTAATGTCATATCTGTCACTCTCCCTAAGGTAGGTTCATTACCATACCAAGTGCACCTCCTGCCAACCCCCCACTCCACACACACATACTCTTTTTCTTCCACTCCCTGCCACTTAAGGACTCTGGATCTCTAGGGGACTTTGATCTCATTTTACACACTAACCCAAACAGAACCTCTGCTGTTCTCAATAATTTTTTCTTTGAAAAAAAAAAAGAGAGAGGGAGAGAGGAGCGTGTGGGGGGGGAGGGGAGTGAATTTGTGTGAAGAGTGACAGAACGCTTTGTCCAGCTCAGCTTTGGCTGGTTGTAACAAGCGTCAGGACATTAGAAGCAACAAAAGCTGGATTGGCAGTATCATCAATCACGGGGCTGACAGTCGACTTCAGTTTGTTTGTTCCACTCTGCATAATAAGTGATTGGATCAGGTTTAATTAGATATTGGGTAATCAATCATTGCCAACAAGGCAACCCAGCACTGGATCTAGATGCTGCAGAGGTGGGGGGGGGGGGGAAGCAAATCTCATCCAGGGTGCATAAATACTCAAATGTATAAGCACATAGGGTGAAACTTCAGAGGAAAGGTATAAAGATGTCTGCAAGATGGCACATAATAGAATCGTTCACATCTGTACCACTTGTTACCAGACATCTGCAGTTTGACATTTTACTTTCGCTGCATAATTACTTTTCAATATAATATAATATACTGACCTGAGGGAGAAAGACAAAGCAATTAAATTATGCATAAGATCCTTTCCTCCCCAACCCTTACCAAAAAGACAAAAAAAAAAAGAAAAAAAGGCAAGAATAGGAATTAGCATTCTTATGGCTTTTTAAAGAAGAGGATAGAAAATTCTTCCTCCTGATTGCAATGATGATGAGTCCTACTGCATAACTTGATAAATCAGCTACAAAGATTTGAGATTACAGTGAATTATTCTACCTTCTTTTGCAATGTGCACCTATAGATTAAAACCTACGCAATGAGGTAAGAGGAGTGATAGATGGAGCAAATGAATCCCATTAACAGTAATTAATCCCATAAATTGAGAGAAGAGTTTAAAAAATTCTTTCAGAAGACCCATTTTTTATGAACACATAATGCTAATACAAATTAACACTGGATAAGATGTATCTCTCATTGACAAGGACCTCATCATCACAGGCCATTTAAATGCGCAAGTTAGGACATACACAAGGTAGCTGAGAGCAATGCAATACCCGACTCTGGTGTGTCCTGCTGCATAACAGTACTCAGGTCATGGGCAGAGGCATTACATTTCTATACAACATGTGTATAGGAAAAGGTTTGTGAGAAATTGAGTTCAGTGAAGCTGGCAAGCTGGGACGATCTCATGAAACTTCAGAGAGCTGCTAGTATGTTGCCCCTTCCACTGGATATCTACATTTCTTATGGGAACTGAAAGAGCTGCAGGGAGACTGCATCATAAAGCACAGAGTGGTAGGGAAAGAGATCTGGAAAAGAATTTCTGCCCCATTAAGGGAGAAAGGAAAGGATTGCTGCCTATATCCTTGCATCCTATATCCTGGATGAAAGTTTCAGATGAAACTGGTTTAAGGATTTTATTTTTTGGTATTTTTTTTTTCTGACCTAGTACTTGTTCTCTGGCAGCTGAGCATCCCACAGATGCCTCTGGCCTGAGTTAAGTAGCACACTCTGTTGTGTAGATGCTATCAAAGGAGACTGGTCTTACTGAAAGGACTAGACTGCTCACAGGATGTGAAGGTCTTTAAAATCATAGCTGGGGAAGAAACCTACAAGAGTTTGGTGATTAAGACCTCATAGAGTGAAAGAACCACTTCCCATTCCCTTTTTGCACAGCACTGCTTGCCAAAGTTTTTAGTTTTGCAAAAAGAGTGGATAAAAGGTAGACATCAGTGTCAGATGCAGTGGCTTTCTGTTGAAGATGTGTCAACTGGGCAAAAAGAATTCAAGGTTTATCGATCCAAAAAGCAAACAGGAGTGAGCCTGTATAACTGGACTATTTGATTAAAGCAACAAGCTGGGAGATTTGTCATGTGCTTGTGGTGTGATGTTTTCTGATCAGGGTGGAAAAAACATTTGAGCTTTTTATACTATGGAACCAGATATAAAAAGAAAAGAAAAGGGAGGCTGTGATAAAGACTCCCCTTCGCTCAGCTGTGATGTGCTACATTGAACAATGTTTCATGTTTGACACACACTTTAACCTGACACCAGTGCAGTGATAGCCTGAGTATTTTGTCCACTGAAGAAAGCTTTTATCTTGAACTGTTGCATTAAGTATTACATTTTATGATGCATCTGAATCAGCTGCCATGAATCCTTGGCCTGAGTAACCATCAAATTATCATAGAATGGTTTGGATTGGAAGGGACCTTAAAGATCATCTAGGCAAGGTTGCTCAATGCCTCATCCAGCCTGGCCTTAAACACTCCCAGGAAATCCACAATCTCTCTGGGCAACCTCCTCCCTCACCACTCTCACCACTCTCACCACCCTCACAGTAAAGAATTTCTTTCTTATATCCAACCTAAATCTTCTCCTTGCTCTTAGTTTCTCTGATTCTTGGCCAGCTCCACTTGCTAAGTCTTACCCCCCAGGCTCAAGCCTTGCAAAGAGGACACAGCACTCTCTGCAGATGCTCTGTCCTCATAATCCAGAAAAGCCCTGCCCTGTGTTCCTTGCCAATTCAGTCCTGAAGGAGTGGCGTGGAAATCCCATAAAGCACATTTCAACTTACTCACCCTTACACTGGGAAGTTTATTCCTCCCTCTGCTCTGGGATTTAGAGAATCACTTTTCTGTTTTAGATGGAGCCCATGGCAGCCTGAGGTCTTGTATTTTCAGCCATTGTCTTCTGATTCTTTGCTGCTGGTGTGTTGGGCTCTGCCAAGTCTGAATGTTCATCCTGAAGGGTAACATCCTTCCCAGCCTGCTTCTCACTGTATTGAAGGCTCTTTAGGATAGGGATTTTTTCCAGCATCTTGTCGATAATATAATTATTGTTGTTACTATCATTATTATTATTCAGCCATCATGTCATTCTAAAAAAATAGTGACCCCTTTTCAGTTTCCTCTGCTGTAAATTGGGGTTGGGACAAGCTTTTCTCAGACACTCTGGAGCCCAAATTTATTTCCCAGCAGTAATTAGTGAGACTGGAGCCCTCCAGTGTACATTTTCAATGTAACTTTCTAACATCCAATCCCCACCTTCACCTGCTGCTCTTGTTGCTCTTCAAACTCACCAGGTTTGAAGCCAGAGCCACTGATCTTTGTACTTTGCTCTGCTTTTATTGCAAACACAGTTGCTCCATCCATACTATTCCATCATGTCCAGCAAAATAGACAGCCTTGCCTTGAAGGCATGAAGGGAGTTAATTATTCTGTTAATCAAGTGGCTATTTACTGTCAGTGTTTACAAAAAGCTAAGCTGGCTTTCCTTTGTGTGGCCTGGCTTTGGATTTCCCTGCAAAAGGGATAATTAAAACACCTTTGTCAGAACAAGGACCTGTATGTTTTTTAGAAGGATCATGTTGGCAAGTAGAACACAATCAAGAAAGGCAGTTCCTGGGTTTCTGAACCCCATGCCCTACTCTGGCAAGCCATCAGATGCATTTCTTTCAAGCACAGAGCTTGTCTGACCTCCATCCAGCACTTCCAAAGCCTTATTGCAAAATTGCCCAGAGCCTCTACCTGCTCCACCAAATATGTAGTTTATTCATTGATGGGATATCAGATAGCTGAGAATGTGTAAATTTAAAGTGTGAAATAAATACCTTAACAAATGCCTGGCAATTTTAATGAAGTCACTTAAACTATAAGCAAAATGACTTAGAGGTCTGTGATTTTGTTTAGTACTTACAATTCTATTTCAGCCTGAAATCTCAATCTTTTTTAAATACAGTTGTTCATTGATTGCCCACATCTGCCTAATTGTGTCAAAAAAATTAACTGGAGAAATTTAGCAGTTTTGAAACAAAGTGCTTTTTCATTATTTTTTCTAAAATTTCTTCTGGCCAGGTTTGTATAAAACAGATTCTTCTGTATGAAGAACAGATTCTTCTGTATGAAGTGCCTTTTATCACTGTTCATGTGCAGAGATATCTTTACAAACCCAGGATTGACTTGCGAAGTGTTTTACATGACTTGGAAAGCTGCTAGTGACCAAGAAGAGGGAGAGAATTTGCTGAAAGTGCCAGGGAAATCTGCTTGACAATCCTGGAAATCATTGAGTATGCCATGACATGAAACTGTTTGCCAAACAGCTGAAGATTCTGGGAATTTAGGCTGCTGATCCCCCATCAGACTGCCACTTATGCTTCTGTGATCTCACTGAATTGGGTTGTATCCTCATCTAATTCAAACCCTTTCTGTGAAATACTTGTGCTGTAGCCAGTCTAGAAGATCAGGCAGTCAAAGGGAAACAGCCTTGTGAAGAGCTTTTCAAAAGGTTGTTTTATTATCATCAGCATTGCTAGAAGTGCAACAAGTACTAAACCATTTGTGTTGCAGGGTTCAAATAAAGACCAGAGCCCATTTTGCCAGGCTGGAGGCAGATCTGCTCAGGGCACAGGCTGCTTCTTTCACAGTAAGTTTGTTGGAGTTCATATACAGTACCACAGATAATTGGGTCTCTAATCCATTCGTTAACTGTTCAAATTCACATGACGTCCCTTTATTCAGAAATTCTGTGACAAAATAGTCTGTTAGCTCATCTTAGATTCCCTTTATTCCCTGACACCGTATAGAGAAGGCTTCTTTTTCTCTTCTTGCTGCTCCACTGCAAGCAATCATACAGCGTGTGAAAGGAACTCTGCCCACAATTTGCTCTGATTCTTATTCCCTCTCCCTGAAAAGGACTTTCCCAGCTGTAAACTCAGAAATGGCACTTTCATTGACGTTTCTCTGGCAATATCTAATTTGAAAGCTTGGGGGGAAAAAAGCATTCATGCAAGGTCTGTGTGAAGCTGACGCTATTGTTTTAGTAAAAGAAAGAATAGATGAAACAGACTCTGGACAAAACAGTGGATGCTTGTCGGAAAACAAAAATACAGCAGGAGGAAAATATTTCCATAATGCATTGACTAATGCAGTCGAGCCAGACATTACTTGAAATTGCATTATGGCAAGGTTCTTTTCAGAGACTGAATCAGTTTTCTGTCATCAGTGTCTCACAGGATGACTTTGCAATCATCTTGTAAATAAAAGTGTTACAAATTCACAGTATTTGAGAAACAAGTCAGAAGGAAAGTTAGTTGATTGTCAAGCTTTTATAACTCTAGCCTATCTTTCTTTAGAGCAAATACCACTTTTGAGTATTGAACTTCAGTTTATTTTACAGCGAAGTATTTGTGATCCCAGGCGTACCACATTTTTGTGATCCCCTTAACTACATTTTTCCTATTTGCATTTATATGTCTTGCCTGTGTACAAACCCAGAAAAAAAATAACCTGAGTCGGCAGTGTGTACACTTCCAAGAGATTCCCACTTTAAATATCTTCCCTCTGGGCCATATGGTTTAAAGATATCTCTGACTGTCCTCAGAGCTCATTTTCTTTAATCCTGGATTAGCCTTGTTGCCCTTCTTTACCTTTTCAAGTACTGCAAACTCTCCCTCCCCACCTCCCCCCAATGCAGTAAGGAGAAAAGAACATAGTACTCAGAATTATTTAAATTTTGACCAAAGCTATTCATCATCTCAGCATATCCTCACTGATTTTCTAAATTTGCCTAACATTTTATTTGCCTCAGTAGGAGAATGATTTTTCTGCACCTTGTTAGAAAGAAGATGACTCTTGTGTTGAGGCTTTTATGATGTCTCCAAGTAATCTTGCCTGCCTTGAATGTTCTGGCATAAAAACTGACTTTATGCTATGTGGCAAAGAAAAACAAAAAATTGAAGTAAATTTGTTAAAATATACATATACTTGTTATAATCAGTACCACTTATAGATGACATAGGAGTAACACTCAGCAGTTACTTGAGCATTTCCAGAGATGATACTGAAGCAAAGTCACTGACAGAAGAGCAAACGTTGCTTGTTTGGGATAAAGAGAAAAGTACACATAATTATGTGTAGTAAAGAGGCTTCAAATGGAGAAGCTGTACTATATAATTCTTTATGAATGCCAGATATATTAAATGAAATTCCCGAGGTTTTATGCTGCTTTTTCTAATCTAGAATTGTAACGAGAGGATTAAAGATTGCTTCCATAAATCCTCCTTCTTACATTGACTTGAAAAATACCACTTTAAAAAGCCTTCATCTTCTCCCTGCTAGAGCAAAAACTGCTGGATGATGCTCAAATGCATGGAACTTCCCAATTAAGTAGCTCCAGTTTAATAATTAAGACCCTCAGATCACAAAAAATCACTGGTGAAACAGAAATCACACTTTTTTTGAAACCATCAAAATAATGTTAAGTCAATATGCAAAGGTAGTTATGGCTTAAGCAACTGTTTTTGAATGGAAGATTGTAAACATCCTGTATGTTGGTGATTCCTCAGCAGTGAATGCCCTCTTAGAAACAATAAGAAACAACTATTATGCTCTTCAAGAAAGAATAACAGCATTTAAAACAATCAACCAACCAGGAAAAAAAATTTAAATAACTCTATTATGTAACACAGAGAATATACATGCATATAAAATTATATTGTGTTTGTCAGTGTTTTAATGTCCTGACATATTTAGCCTGTTCTTGGTAATCAGTGCTTCATTAGATGGACATTCTCCTTGAAAGCTCTTCCCACTGTGTACTAAAGTTTGCTGGAAATGATTTTGGTGCTAAAGAGGGGAGCAGGGCTCTAAGGTGTAGGCAAGGGAGCAAGAAAGAGACGTGAAAAAGAGGAAGCTGGGTGAGATTTTGCACTCTTGCCACCAAGCCAGCAGCCGGCGTAGATGAGACAGTGTTACAAGTTTAGAACAGCTGCCAACTAATGTTTGATCAGGGATAAAATATGCCGAGGTGACAACATCTTGCTCCCCAGCATTTCAGGGACTATCATTAAAAATGCAGCAAGGCTCGTACAGGCCCAGAAGGTCCTATGTTCTCTCAAGATACAAGGGAGAGAGACAAGTTCACAAGATGTCAAGAACAATATCCATTTGTGTTTACTATGCAAACCCGCTGAGTAACCTTTCTATGCATGTTTGTACTAAGGACCATTGAGAATTTAGGGGGGAAAAAAAAAGAACGAGTGGGGGGGATGCAGCCAAGGAGGATCAAATAGGCAAACATGCATTATTTGGGAAGTGGAAAGACACCACTGCATGGATTACTGCCTTCTCTGGGGGGGGAGGGAGAAAAAGAAAGGAAGAAACACGAGATTAAAAGATGTTTGTACACAAAACCAGCTAGAAAAGCTGCAGTGCGGCTACAAGTTAGTGTCCGTGGTCCCTTCCCTCCTCCTCTTTTAATAATATATTGATGTAAGCAGCTTGGGCATGCCAAACAAATTCTCTACATAAAAAGTCAACTGTCGGAAGGAGGCTCATCAATCTGGCAAAGTGCACTCAGGTAGAACGCCCCTCGGGGCACCCGCCCCAGCAGCCATGCTGCTCAGAGGAAAGGGATCTCTCCAGCTGACGGGCTCATAAATGTTCATTAAAGAGTCTTTCCACCAGTTTACAGAAAAAGCAGCTGTTTTTGCAGGGCCACTGGTAATTTATTTCTCAGTGATATTATGGAAATCTGTTGCGGATAATTGAACTGTAGGAAGTTTTTGCTGCTAAAATGGCAGCGACAGCCAGCAGAATTCACCTCTTTGCTGGCACAGCAACCATGGGAAATGTGGAGATGTTCATTTGGAGATCCTTTGCTGCAGCTCTTTAGGAGGCATGTTGTGCATTGCTCCCCACATTTCTCACTTTGTTTCATCATTTTGTCTCCAAAGTGGAGGGAGAAGAGGAAATGTACTTATTTTTCTGCTGAATCTGTGATTTCCCCTTAGATGACAAAGAGTGCTATGCAATGTTGTCAAGAAGCTACAATAGACACCTCTAACACAATTGAATGAAGTAAAATATTTTGTAACTCTATGATCAAAAATCACTTCCCTTGTTAATTTTGTGGTTGGTCTCCTTTATCCTGAGGACAGAGGTGAAGGACTAATCTATTTCCTGTATGAAAAACATCACAAGAATTAACTAGATATTTTCCCTAGTTGTTTAATACTTTAGAAACTGAGGTCTGTGCTTTGGTTTTAACGTTGCAGAGGTTGTAGAAATGGTTTTTAGTAAGAGGCACTTTGCTCCTGTGGTGGGAGAACTTAATGTAAGAAGTAAAATAGTGAGCTGAGAAGAGATGCTTCTTTTTTAATATGCTGCTCAAAAATAACTTACTTTAAGAATTTCTACAAATTAAAAATTGAATAATTAGCTTAGTAAGTCAGTTTGATAAAGACTACAGATTTGCATGAATGGTTCACCATCCACATTTTAAGAAAGAAAGGAAAAATCATGTTTACATTTGTTTTAAAAAAATGAATAGTGACAATGGAAGTGTTTCCATATTGCCTTTCCTAGGGAATTAAAAAAGTCTGTCTTGATTTCAGTAGAATTGCATTGGTTTATGCTAGGAAGGATGATGAGCAGAGGATAAGAGTCTTTGAGGAGATCCTACCAGAAGATAAGATTTCCAGCCCAGAACAAAGGATCTGCCACAACAAAGATCTTCTATCCAGCTTTCTATACAGTACAATTGTCTACTCTGAAATCAAAGAGGAGCTCCCTTTGCCATTTTTCTCTACTAGGGTTGGGTGACTGTGTGAACAGGAGTCTTCTAAGACTCACTCCATACAATGTGATTTCACATAGAGCTAATGTAAATAATTATGTCATTGCAAATTGTAGTACCAAAGTTTTACTTCTGCTCGAATTAGTTCTGGAATTTTGGGGTTTTTTTAGTTTTGACATGATTAAGAATTAACTTGATACCAAATACGTCTAATTTAAAATTAGTGAGGATATTCATCCAGACTTTTGAGTTGGTTGAGCTTTTAGACCAACAAAACTCCCACCTGTAAACTAATCATAAATAAAACATATTCCTGATTGCATATGTAACTCTGAAGACTTTAATAAAGAGACATTTTTTCACAATCTGGTGGCATCATCTCTCTCAGAAAATAGAATATGTGAAAGATCTAAATACTGTGATGTCACAGACACCTTCCACTATGACCCAATGTTCTATAAATAAAACAAAATAAAATGCATCTTGGAGATCTTACTTGCTTAAAAACTTATTCCTGCAAGTGTTTGTTAGCAGTCACACCTTCTACTCTCTCTTTGATAATGCCAGAATCTCAGCATCCATACATAAAAATGCAAACAACATTAAGGGATTTGTTCTTGTAGAAAAAAGAGATCCACCTGTGTTTTAAACAAATGCAGAAAGGCTCCCTGAAGATTGATGTGATTTAAATGTAATTCTAAATGTTAGATGTGGTGACACATTGTCCATTGTCAATCATCTCAGGATCCCTCATCACTTTTGCTCCCCCTTGCTTCCTCTCCATATTGTGCACATTTCTGGCATTTATTTTATATTACCTTTTTAACATCATCTTGACTGCCTCTTCCACTGCTCCTAACTATTCAACATAGTAGAGAAGAACTTATTTCAGTCATGAGGTGATGATAATTTTAGCTACCAGTTTAGAGGTTGGGTTGTCTTCACTTCCAAGATGAACAACTCTTCAGCATTCAGCTTTGACTTCCCTCACAAATGCATGCCAATCAGTGGCATGTAGACAGTGATGGCATCCACAGGCACAGAGTTGGAGGGGTTACACAGTACAAGTTTGGTCTGCGGGTCTGTAATGCTTCTACAGTCCTGTTGAATGTGAATTCACATCCTGAAATCTCCCTTCATAGTGGAAACCAGTTCAGCATTCAGGATGTGTCTAACTCACCCACATGCTGCAGCAGGACTTGTACAGGAATTCCACTGAGGTACAAGGTGGAGCAGGGGTTAGTCCCAAATTTTTTTCATGCCCTTTGCAATACATCAGAAATATCTGGACTCCTGTAAGCTCAGGATAAAATCAGAGTACTTGTTACCTTAGAGCTTTATTTTCCTGTCTGTCACAATTTTACTTTTCACCCCAACATTCAAGTGGGCTGTGATTTTTAATTAGCTTGTGGTAGAGCAGTGTATTTCTGAGAAATGTAGAGAACTTCATGTTTTTTAAAGGGGAGCTTCCTCGTCATGTGGGGTTTTCAAGGCATACTTGTCACTACTAATTAGAAGTGCTTATAAATTAATTATAAGACTGCTTTACAAACCAGTAGGAGAAAAACTGTGTGCTATGCTGGATATGATTAAGGTACAAAAGCAAAGAGAAAGAATTTTTATTGACTGGCCTGTATTTTATCCTTTTTCTTGTGAAAAACATTTTCCCTCATAAGAAGACTTCCTGCTCTTTGTTGAAAAAAGATGTAAGCTTCATTTGGAAGAGGGGATATGACCATTTTAAAGCAACGTGAGGATAAAAATATAAAATAGATACAATTACTAAAAAAGAAGAGAAAATAGGTTATAAAATTCTACTTATTACTCAGAGCAAAAGCAAATGAAATCACATTCAGTCAGTATATAGCTTCTGGAAGAAGTATATCTCTCCCTAGAAACCATTTCTATTTTACTCTAGTGGGACAGAAGGAGTTTTATACTGTTGTATAAGATTTGACACCTTTCCATCTCCACCTCAGTACTACCTCTTTGTGAATTTGCCATAGAGCTGGAAATGTAACACCAACCTTTTTGTATTATCAATTCATCATCAGTTACCTACTTGGAGAGCAAAGCATCTAATACAGACTTGAAAATTTTCCTTGTATTCCCTGTTTTTGATAACTGGTGCTTAGATGTCCTATCTCACTTGTTAAAAAAACAACTCAAAATAGAAGTGACATGAGCAGAAGACAAAGATTAAAATCAAAGGAAGTAAAAAAAAAACAACCAAAAAACCTCAGTGCATCTATTACATATGTAACTTCAGTGCTGCATTGAGATTGTCTCTCATATAACCAGGAACATAGATGAGAATTCATCTTCCAAGAAAAGCTAATTTTCATTTGTGTTTTCTGGTCCTATTTAAATTTGTTCGGGTTTTTTTTATTGTTGTTTAAGAATCGAAGGTAAGAATCAAAGAACTTGCAACAAAAGGGAGAAATCTACCCTTTTCTGCTTTGTGGTACTCTTTCTTTTGTTCATGAGGCTGATTGCTCAACACATAGTTAGAGGCTCATTATCATCTCTGAAAAAGTGTTAAGACTCATTTCTGGGCACCTTTTCTTTCCATGTGATGTTCTCAGTGGCTTCTCAATCTGTTTCTTTTTTTTATCACCTAATCTAGAGACCTGCCATGTCAAAGGACACCAGCTCACCTATGCTGCCTAAATCTGTTCTGCCTGAGCCAGAATAGTCCAGTGAAGTGAAACAGAGCACAGCACATCAACTGAATCACTGATCTGGTTGGAGACATGCATCTGTCTTTGACTGCCCAGGTGCCCTGCATTCTGAGAATGTCAACAAAAACACATAGTCCTGATCTCTTCTCTCCTTTTTCTCTTTTGGGACCCTGTGCATTTTGTCACATTTAGAACTGAATGACAGAAATAACCTTTTCCTCCCACTAAGAAGGATAGCTTGACACAGAAAATTGACCTAGAGTCTTCTGTCTGAGGAGGAGACTTTCTTTCTGAAAAAGGTACTGTTGGAAAATCCTTTGTGCCTTGAATTTTTTTTTGCTTCCCATTTCCTATTCTCTGCATTTCCAAACATTGGCATGAATTTGGAAACATTTCACATGTGAGTGATAAGCAAAAGCTTCTAAACTTTAAGACCTGAAATATGTTAAAGTTCATTGCTCCACACTAAGAGATTTCATCATACACCTTGGACTTGCTGGTCCTACCACTCATTGAAATTAAATTAAAACACAGATATTCTTAATTTTTGTGCACTAATAATACTTGAGCATAATACATACTTCTCCCACTACATTTTGTTCTCCATAGATATACTGCAATCTGCAAAGGAGTGGAGAAAGCAAGGCTGCAAGGGATGATCATAACTTTCACCTTCTGGGTAACTTTGAGCAGGCAAAACCAGACCCATGGGCTGTGCAGGATAATATTTTGTATGAAACTTGGTATCAGCACACTCATCAAGAACATTATTGAATTGTGTAAGATTTTTTTTTAATTAACATTTTAAATAAGAATTTGATATTGATTAAAATGTCCATCACCATCACCATGGATGGTGCTCTTCACAGCGCTGTGGACAGTGGTTCCTGAGAATCTGTAGCAGCTGCCATTGCTTTTATCTTTACACACTTTCTCCAGTCAGTTCACAAGCTTATATCTATGAAAAAACATACATTCACTAAACAAGTGATGTCTATGGTAGTGTCAGCTTATTTTTGTGATGTTCTTTAAATCTTCTGAATTTTTAATACAGACATTTTTCTGGATTCAACACATCTTTCCAGATGTGATGTGAAATCTTGAAAGGATTTTGACTTTTTCACTTTTCATGTTTAGGAAGAAAATTTTTGCTCCCTGCAGAGAAGATATGGCCATGAGGTCAAAGCCACCTTTTTTTCCTCTTAAGTGGCTTAACTTTTGTGTTAGTATCATACTACTCTTGACCATATTCATATGCTATATACCAAGTATTTGGAATGAAAGTTGTGCTACAGAGCAGACTGCAATAAAAGCTTCACATGTCAGAACTTGGCTGGTATTGAGTGCTTGTAGAAATTTTTATTTCATACCAAGAGGTTTGGTATATTTTACTGCTGGAGTATTGTTCCTTAATGTTTTAAAAAAAATGTTTTTCTATAAATTATTCTTTATTGCTTCACTTTTACTATTTTTTCTGTGTCTGTTAAGTGGATATATATTTCCAGTTCTTCTTTAAAAACCTAGTGAGAGTTACTCTTGTTCTATTTAGAGTAATAGTGTTATTTTTGATTCTTTTCATATTGCAGTGGCATTGTCTGTTAATTACTCCATGGCTGTTTTAAGTTGTTCCTTCATATTCCCCACTTCCTCATTGTTTTTATCAATTTTCATTTTAGCAATGAATTTGAGCTGACACAACTGTCTCTTAGGGAAAGAATCTTCTTTGAATTTTCTTCATGCATGAGCACTGCTAATGTTTTCAGAGGTGATTGGAAAAGAAAGCGGTGACTTGTACTCCTGTCACTTTCCAGACCTTTTCTTTATCACTTGATACTAATTATAATATTTCCATAAGTTTGTTTTTGAATTAAGTACTGACTGAAGTGTAATATGGACTGTGTGAATTTAATATGGTGAACTTTTTAATTAGGGAATGTTAATCTACTGTGTTGGCTGTTAATGTGATGACTCTTTGAACATTTTCTTCCAACACTCACTTTTTTTTTCAGGAATGTCATGGAAAGGTATTGCTTTTAGTCTTGGGAATTGACACCTTTTGTTTGGCACAGTTTTTAGGAAGATTTTAATTTGAATGTTTTTTCTTGCTATTACTGTCATCTAAGGCAGAATACATGGTTCATTTACTTTACCCAAGTGCTTAATTTTTAATTCCTTGTGTTTCTTAGTAATTCATAGCATGTACATGCAGGGATACAGTACTTGAATATATATGTCCAACTGATAAATGCATGATCTGTTATCTATTAGGCATACATAATCATTATTGACAAATATGATAAATTGATTTCTTTGAAACCTTGCTTTTAAATCACTGTTCTGATCTCCAAGGTTTAGTTTAGCAGAATTACTACTATGCAAAAGCCATCAGAAAAATTGAAAGATCCCCACTCTATTGTAGCTTCAGTTTCAGAGTTTCACATGGAGACATGACAGGGATGAGAGACTTTATAATTTTGAACATTTAGCTTCAGCAATATTAAATGTAGCAAGTATGAGTTGTGCTTAAAGTTCCTGTACATATCTAAGAATATATATTCACTGTCATTATGCCTCCACTTGGGCATCAGACACTTTTATCCATGAATTTTAAGTATAACACTCTTTTTGCACTCCTTTCTAATTATGAGGTTTAACAGAAATGAGTAATCTTGTAATTCTACTCATGATTTATAATTTCAGAAAACCCTAGGTGCAAACCTACATTTCAAATATCCTCATTTAAAAATGGACTTCTATAATTATATGATCATTTAATTTCAAATCTGCAGGGGAAAGTAACTCAATATAAAGCGTGAAAAAATTAATGAGAAGTTTAATTATAATAATATCATTAAATCCTAATAAGAGAAAAAGTCTAACTTCACTTTATTTTAGCTTGGACATCTAATATAATTTTATTAGTACTGATATTTTCTGTATTTTTAGAGGAACTTATAGTGTAGCAGTAAAGGCTGGATAATTTTCTTTCTCCTTTTTTTTTAAAATATAAAGAAAAAGAAACCTGTTCACAGTGTACAGATAAATGAGTAAGATCTAGTGGTGTTTCTCTAATATCAGCCATAGATTTCTCATCAATATTTAACACTTTACCAGAAAATTTTAACAGCCATTTTATAATTTTTCACAAAAATATGGTTGTTCTTTCAAAATTCTGGGGATAAATACCTTTGTTCCTGTCTTGTGACAGGATGTTTGAGGTGCATTATCTCCTGCTTCATAGAGCAACATACAAATGATAACAGTCAAACTTCAGTTACTATGGCTACAGAATGGAGGTTGGTACAATGTTATTCATAGTTTATTAATATTTAGCAGATATCAGAATTTCCCTATCTTTCCACATTTAAAATCCAGATACTTTACAGAAGTTATTTATAAAAAGCACAACATTCCTGAACACACAGCCATGCTCATGACAAATGTTTAAATGTGGAGTGCATTAGTGTGGCATCAGACATTGTCAATAATGCATGCTCACCACCATTTAATTATTTTGAAAACATCTGTTGAAGTAAAATATGTTCCAGAGGGGAATAAGGAAGTCAAGTGCATTAGTGAGTGTGTTAACCACATTTCACTCTGTAACATAGAAAACCCTAAAGGGAAGACCAGGATTCAAGAACATCAGGAGAATATTAAAATTTGTCTTTGCTTTTAGTTTTTTGTAGCTAAGGAAGTGGTTTAGTTAAATCTTTTGTGTAGGGTTGTTTTCCAAGAATTTTCTAAAATAAGCCTAAAATATCATATTGGAACGTGTAGTGGAAAGCCTTTATTTTTTCTTCATAGTACACTTGAATGTGTGTCATTTGTCTTCTGAGAGATCCCAAATGTTTGCTGGCATAGTATGATGCCATTTTACAAGTGAAGATTACTTTGCTCTTGGATCTAAGCATGGGAGAGCTAGTAAACTTTCTCTACCTATTCTTTTTGCCTTTCTCTCATTTAGTGTTTGTTTTCACTCTAGAAAGAACCAGTTTCTTTCCTTTTAAAACTTGTTCTTCCTGGTTTACTCTAACTGACAGAAACAATTAAAAATAAGCAACAACAAAAAATAATCCCATGATTGGTTTCAGAGTCTGATGTGTATATTTGTTTATGTATGGCTATTTAAACTGTATCTATTAATTGTTCACCCTACCATCTTTCATAGGTTGTTTAAAGAAGAAATGTAAGATCCTTATTGAGATGCTGGAACTCGATGATCTTTAAGGTCCCTTCCAAGCCAAACTATTCTATGATTCTATATTCCACTCAAATAATTGTTTTGTCATGTACTTTTTGCAAAGATCATTGATTATCATTATTAAGTTAACCAGAATGGGTCATAATTATGGGTATAAGGAGCTAATAGACTTCTAGTCAGGGCATGCCACTACACACTATGCCATGGGCAAGTGTTGGGCAGGAGTCTTAAATAAATTTTTATGAATTTAGAAACAAACAGCATGTTCCTCTAACCACTGCACACAGAGGAAGAGAACCTAGAAAAAAATACAACAGCCCAGGAGGTCATACTCAGCAATTAAATTCCCGTGGAAGTCCCTGAAGCTAGTCAGTGAAGATAGCCTTGAGTCTCCAAAGAACAATGTAGAAGGTCCAAAGCAAGGTACTCACTGGGGAGCTGAAAGCAGCACTCAGCAGGGGACAGTCAATGCTGACCTAAAGGGATCTGCCTGTGCCTGAAAATGCTACTGAAGAGGAAAATAAAATGACTAAAGCAGCAGTAAAGCGGATCTTTCTGAAGAATAGGTGATATTATGAAATAAAGTATGAAATTTTAGGTAGGAGAAAAAAATTAGGTTGAAGTCACTAAAGAAAAATAAAATGAGAGCATTACACTACTCCAGAGAGTCCGACGTACCCCTGAGGCACCAGGATAAGGCATATTCCTGTCTTTAGGTCATAAGCAATAGTCATAGCCTAGGTTCCTTGGATTTTATGTCCTAGAGAAAAAGGACTGATTCTTCCAGAAGTGTTTGAATCCTCCTGAGTCGTGATTAATTTTCCCAAGGATAAGCCCGTCATCAATTGACTGGGGGAGAAACAGAGCTGATGAGATTCCTAACTGAGACCCCGTCGTTAACAGTTCAAAGATTGGCAAGATGAATCCAGGCTGGGAGTATATGGGGTTAATGGTCCTAGATCTTTATCTCAACAGGCAGCCAGTACGAGCCTTAATAGCGGGAACGTTCTGAAAGCCATTAGAGGAATTCTGGGGAGCTCTACTGCTTCATGGTCCCTTTCATCAGCCTCTTATGTATGACAAATAGCTTGAGGCTGCCTAACAGCCAGTTATTTTTAAAGGTGTGTGAAAGTGGCTAGAAACATCTGTCTTTTCAACGATAGAACAAACCCCATCAACCTAAATTTAAGCTGAATATGCATAACTACACTTTCACCAATACATTTTTCCACTTCTTGATTTTTCACTTGTAAAGATAATTTGTCCATATAAATGAGATCTCCAGCCAAGAGAAAAGAACACTGAGAAAACTAAGCTTTCTGAGCACATAAATCTGGACTGCACACATGATAATCATCTTTTGTTCTAAGTTGCCAATGAAAATGTCTATTAGCCCTTTTATTAGATTTTTGAAATAGGAAAAGGAGCTTGTGGATAGAACATTTACATTCTCCCTGTTTCTCTCTGCAGATAAATGAGGAGAGGATGGATTTTTCACCACAGCCTTCTGACCGTCATGAGTCAAAAAGTTTGTACCGAGGCAAAAAAGCTCCATAGAAAAATAGTGACGAGGACTCAGGTATGACACAATTGGAAGTTCAACAGAGTGAGCAAAGACCTAGTTTTTGCTGCAAGAATGTTTCTTAGGAAAAGCTCTCACAATATGCAATCACAGAATAAGTAAAGAAATTACTGTCTTGTTTGCATGGTTGTGGAGATGGTCAAGTAGCGCTAGCAATACTGCAGTTCTGGAATTCCTGAGCTTGGCATTTCACTTCTATTTTATCCTTTCACAAATCTAAGCTCATTGTTTTCAGATTTTTGCTTCTATATTCTCCTTTCCTAGACCTCAGCACACTGATTTTAGAAATCAAGTCCATTATACTTTCTGTTGTCACATGTATTATCCAGTTTGTTTTCAGCTGTTTGTTGAGCTTTCTTTATTCTATTCCAGCTTTTGAGGTTTTTTGGTGTATCTTGAAATAAGGCAGTTTAGAAATAGTTATAGTGGAGAACAGGCTGCATTTTTCAATGCTTCATATTGAAAAGATGCCATTCATTATTTAGGTCCAAATTTGATGGTTTAAAATGGAACAATCAGAGAATGAGTCCCTGCCAGTGAATTCTTTCTATACACATCAGTTTAAAAAAAAAAAAAAAAAAAAAAGGCAAGTCTGCATATTTAACATAATTTAACATCTCTACAGCCTGAGCAATTATCCTAATAGCAGGGAACCTAGGCCTACTGGTAAGTTTTATCCTCCCTTTGTCAGGCTTGTTTCTTTGATATTAGTATCTAGATGCACACCACAGGGCGAAACTAGGCTTTATTAAAGGAGGGTCAGCATTCTGTTAATCTAATTTAAAAGCATTAAGGGGAGTAGAAGAGCATTAATTGATTTGTTGGGAGGGTTCTGACTCCAATCAACCTGATCTTGCTGTTTACACCCTCTCTTCATCAAGACTATACCGCAAATAGCTTACTTGATCAGCAGTACAATATATACTATATTTTTATCTGATTTAATAATAAATCACATAGTAGATGTTGACATGTACATGTTATACAGCTAAATGCCTTTATCTACACAGTGACTGAAGTAATTAAAACAACACAACCTTCAGAAATGAGCAACAATTCAGTTTTAACATAACAGTAATAACTCTGGAAAAAATTATTTTTAACACTATTAAACTCCTTCAGGAGAAAGGAGTAGGCTGCTCACAGAAAGAGCTACATGCTATGAAAATGTACTGTCACCAGGAGAATTTTGAAACAAATGAGAAAAATATTTCTAGAGTGGATATATAGAGTGGATATCTGAGTGTCTCTGAGTGTCCATGCTTTTCATGGACACTCATTTTTATGGAGTCATAGCAAAGATTGATGAAGCTGGCATTTAAGAAGGTGCAGTCTCTGATGAAAAATGTGATTGAAAGTTTCCCACAGTGGGAGCTTTTACTGGGTTTCCTTCTGTGTGGATTCTCTCCACGTGAGCCTTTCCTTCAGTAATAAATGTCTACCGATGTCTATTTTGACAAGGCTTGTAGAAGTTATTCTCTCTAACAAATCTACTCTTCTGTCATATTTGTGTGACTGATCAATGTATGTGAAATTAGAGGAAGGAAGACAAGCATGCACATTCATCTGTGATACTATGCTTTTTTTGGGAGAAAGTCCAAATATCCCCTTTGAATACTGCAAGTGGTAAAATAAAGAAGAAAATTATTTCACATCCATATGTGATCAGTTCTATGGACTAGAGGAAACAATTAAACTCTTGATTAAAGTGATGTATCCTGGCTGCAATTAACCAGCAGAACATAAATTCAGATTTCTTACAGAATGTATTTTGTGTAGTGGCAGTAATTTGGGCATCCAGAGAACATGCCTTAGATTTAGCACAATACTTGAACTGAGAACATATCTATGCTTCTGACAGAAATCCTAAGATAAGGAATTAGTCTTGAGAGAGATAGAACCCTTTCTGAGAAAGCTCCAGGTCTATTAATATAAGGAACAGTTGTCTATGTCAAAGCTAAGAGAAGAGCACCAATACACAATATAATATCTCATCATTCATATTACAGTGGACCACAAATCTCTAAGGTAACTAAATTTGCACATATGGAGCTATATAAGGAACCCACATTCACAGAGACTGAGAAGGAAATTACATAGCTGTGTCACTTTAGGTCCATAACACACTGCCTAGAATTTTTCTGGTGTTTGATATTGACTTTGTGTGAAGTTTTCTATTCCACAAAGCAATGCAGGGTTCAACAAATTTGGCACTTATGAGATATGATCATATTTCAAGTAGTTCACTCACAATGATACCTGGCTATGGCTTTTTGAAAGCTTTCTAAGCAGTCAGAGAGCTTGAGGAATCCAAATCTCAGGCATGGGCTTTAGAAATCCACCTTCTGGATCTTCTAAGGAAAAGATCAGGTCCCACTGCTTTTTTAGCACAGCAGCATTTGCCTGCTTTTTCCATCCATCCACTACTGAGAGCATAGTGGCCCTTCTTTGTTGAGAAAACGTTGAGAATGTTGGCTGAAAATGCTGTCAGTCTTTGTGGATAATGCATCCATTGCCTCATGGCTTCTCTGGCTCTCAGTTCTACTTTGGAAAGAAGACATTTTGAGAAGAAAAGTAGTGATTTTCTCAGGCAGATATCTCTCAGGAAAGCAGAAGTATTTACCTGGAATTCACATCCTACTATGATGAATTTTCATTTAAGTAACAGCTTGCATGCACCCATTTCAATTATGTCACCTTTTCAATTTTAAACAGGTTGTTTTCTAATAAATCCAGTATTTAATGCTGAATCTTTTAAAGTCTGCCTTAATATACAGCTGCATTTTCTTTCCATGTTTATGCAATGAGAACATCTCTGACAAATAAACTGGTGGGAAAAAAAAATGTACTTTTTAGTTTTTCAGCCTTGAAATACTTTTTGTTTCTGTTTTCTTAAACTGTTCCATACGTAAAAGAAAGCAAAAGGGAAGCAAAACTCACAGCTGAAAGTCTAATTTTCTGCAGTAAAAGATGGAGTTTGTCAAGTTAAAGACATACCAAAGTATTCCAGGGCTCAGGTTTAGACACTGAGGTTGGAATAGAGGCACCTCAGACAAGTGTAGTTTAAATTCTTGTGTCTTTTGTACAGGCTTGTTGAAACAAAATCTGTGGAAGCCAGAAGAGAGCATTTAAAAAACCAAATCCATCCCTAATGAAGAGTGGTGAATTTTGAAAAACCCTCCACAGCTGTTGTTTTGGGATTTTTTTTCCTCCAGAAGCCACGATTCTTCAATAATTCAGGAGGAGCAAGAACCGGGAGATCTTATAACATAATTGATATGCCAGCAAACAGGTTGGGAATTGTTTCATTTCAATTAGTCCCTTTGTTACCAACAAAAGACTGACAAACACACTGAGAGAGGGACAGGCACATGGCACTTTTGCTTTTTATTTGATGACAGTACACTCATCACATCCTCTCGCTGAATCCCCTGCCTTGTGCCCGCTTCCTCCCTTGCCATACTTTATCTACTGTTGTTCTCCTTGTATCGTCTTACCTGGGATCAAGTGATTCTCTCCAGTGCAAAAATAAGAAGTCGGATTCTTTTTCAGCCTCCTCTGATCTCCCAAGCTAATTGGCTCAGGTGTAAACCAAGCCAGCAGGGCTGCGACTTTGATGTGACACTTAAGAGTGGAGCACCTGGTAACATCCCTGTTTGTGTGTCAAGTACCAGCCGGCCTTGCCTGCTGCTCAAACCCAGCTAATAAAACTGCTAGTAATCACGTTGTATTACAAGGCTCAAATTCATGCTGTTACTTTATTGCAAGATTGTCATTAATTTTGCAGGGTGAACCTGGAATCTGATCTGACCTGTTTTTAATAAGTGTGGGTCTGTCTGCGAGTGTGTGAGTGAGTGACAGAAAGGTGACTGCCAGCTGTTTCTTCTTTACATATGGTGTTACCCTTTTGCTTTGATCAATAATGCTGTTTCACTTGAAAAAGAAACTCATTTTAGGAGGATGCAAAAGAGAGGGCTTTCCCACCTCCCTTGGCCCTGTGGTTTATTTGTAAAGTAGGGAAAGGTCAGTCAACAGTAAGTAATATCTTACCACTTTGCTAGAGATTTTTTGCCCTTTTTTGCTCTGTAGGGTTGGAACCACGGTGGAACTGTTGTCTTGTAATGGCATTTGGTAGAACTACAAACCTAGCTAAAGCCTGGGAAAATAATAATGACTTTCTAAAAAATGCAAAACAAGGCCACATCTAAAATGAAAAAGTCAAAGTTTGCCTGAGTCACTAGTATACTTTCAAATCCAGTCCATGACAAATATATTTGCATATAATATATATAAAGCTATAACTATATATGTGCACATTCATCTTTGAGTTTTAAAATGCTTCATATTTTAATTGTGATCGTGAGGAAAATGTTAAATCTTCCAAAAACTCTATATAACTATAACCATAAAGACATTCAATATTTAACAAAGATGTTATCAACAATAAATTTATTGTCTGATCAGACAGGAGCCTCTGGAATTTGCATTGATGAGTTAGGAATGCAGGATAACAAGAAGATTTCATTATTGGATAGAGAATTTTCATCAAATGACTTCTGAAATTTGTTCTTATTCCTTGTCATCACAGTAGAGAAATATTTTTGAAAGCTGACAAGATAGAGACACATCATACAGAAGTTAAAATGCATGAGAACTTGGAATAAGATAAAAAGATTAATTGCTCTTTTGAAATTAATGCAAATGGTAACTAATTTCTAGAAATGCAGGGGAAAACATAAAATCCCTAAATTGACAATTAAAGGGAAAAAAATATCTGAAGGTGTAGAAAACATGCTGCTAATGTTCTTTTTTTTCCCTTTTCTAATTTTGTGGGTTTTATTTTTCTTTCCATATCCATGGAACACAGATTTTGAGCCTTCAGTTGTGCAACTAGGAGTCCTTAGAGAAGTCCTGGAAATTAGCAACTCAAACTGAACTCCTCAGCATTACAAAGTGAGCCATTTAGTGCTCTGTCTGCACTGCAGGCACTCTGTTGTCTGCAATGACTAATAAAACTAGTCAAATCTTCCCATAACAGAGGTGCTTTGTGCTGCAGTAGATAATTTCGTGTAAGTTAAAATTCACTATGCTTATAGAGAAGAGCTGTGAATTCACATACTCAAACCATGAGTTGTTTAGATACGAAAATAGTAGCAGTTTTAAGTAAAGAATTATTCTTGTAAAAATCACACTGATGGTACACTGATGGAGAAGCAAACTGAAAAAACTCCTCAGATAATAACATTAAAAGCAGAGAGAAGGTGGGAGAGAATCAGTTTACATCACTTTTACATCATGCATACATCCATGATGTAAAAAGTGAGAGTAAAGCAATCCAATTGATCAAAGGGTAATCCAAAGTTTATATCAATGTGTAGTTAATAGGAAGTATAAACCTGAAAAACATTCCATAAAGAGGCATCAGCAGTTTAACATAGCTTTTGACTGTATTCTTAGAGGCATTTTTTGTCTATTTCAGGTGGCTTAATCTGTAACATTGCACTCTTTTCTGGCCAGTTCATGATTATAAATAGAACAAGAAAGTGGTGGTAGCTGAAAAGAATTTAAAAAAAACCCAAACAGGGCAGTTTTACATCTCAGAAGCTTCATGTCTTTATTGCAACAGAAAATTTAGGATTTTGCTTTTGCTTCCTTTAGACTCTTACTGAAACAACCATGAATTGTGGGCAGACAAAGATCAGAAAACCAAAGACAGAAGCAAGGCTAATTTGGAGAAGTGAGAGGAAAACTCTATTACTGCAGAAAGTGAAGTAAAAGTTGAATATATGGAAACTTTCACATGAGTGTCTTCATCTGTACTTTTAAACCTGTACAGAGCAATCCAAAACATTTCACTGATGAAGAGGGAAAATGAGGACACAATTTCTGCCCTTTTTTCCTGACTATCTAAAGGTCTGGAACCACTGAAATAAGTCTAACTCCTTTCTTTCCTCTTAGAAAAATTCTGTGCATCATCTTCACTCTCCATTCTGGAAATGATTGAGAAACCCTTTCTTATCTACCTCTCCTCAATTGTACAGGTAGGTTTTCAATGTTCACTTCAAATACCAGGTGGTATTTGGAACGGAAATCCGAGACATCTACCTAAACACTAAAAAAAGGCAGCTAAAAATCACATTACTATTTTCTACTGTCCCAAGCTTTAGCATATGTTTTGTTGTACTTGTTATTGTTGCTGACTGGTGGAAATTAAAAACCAAATCTTTACTGTAGTCTGTTCTGTGTCTACTGGCAAAAGGTTGTAAGAAACTCCTCTAGTTCTTTTGGTGGCCTTTCCTTGTGGAACTATAGGAGTATATTGTGCTTAAAGCTAGCAGTGAAGTGGAAATTAGCTTTCATGAGAGGCAGAATTAAATTCATCAGGAAGACTTTACATGTCAGCTTTTCACAGTGAAACCATTATTGCTTATTTTAATTATTGACAAAACACAATTTCTTAATATCTTAAATAGACAGAGGTAGAAGTCACGTAATTCTATTGAAATGTTTTTGTTCATTTGATTCATTTTTATTGCTGTTTGAAGGAAAAAAAATTGATTAAACAATTCTGTCTGTATTTTGCACCTTTTCATTGCCTTGCCTTGATTTTTTTCCCCTGTTTTGTTATATATTTTTTAAGGCATTTTTTAAGAAGTTCTTGCTTGCTCATGGATTTGCAAGTAAACACAGTGGCTATTTGAATAAATAAGTAATTTAGATTCTTATTGACATGATCCCAAGCCTGTGTTTTTTTCTGATGTACTTTGAAGAAATACCCTTGTGCACTCTTGACATTTCCAGGGTGGCAATGAATTACTGTGTCTTGGAAAAGTTTCAAAACCTGGCCTTTGGATTTTAAACATTACTGAGTGTAGGAAAGCCTACAGAGGAAGAAGCTATTTTAACTCTCCACCTTATTCCTGAAAACAGCACTAATTAACAAAATGAAATTAAATCAGTGTTTGTCTGGTACAAAGGGAACAGGCTAAAAGAATGTGTGAGGCGTTTTGATATATGCATGTTTTATTAAAATAATTATGGGGCGGATTCTGTCCCTTACTTTATTCTGTAATGATGCTCAGTAACTCAAGGGAGGATCAGACACCTGTCTAAGGAAAGTTTAGTACCTAGCACTGAAAAGTACATGCTTCTCTGTAGCCGTCCTTCTACAGCCTCCTTTTTTAGTCTTTTAGGATGGATTTGCTTCTTCAGGATCAGTATCTGTCTCTTTTGCATGCAACACTTGTGTAAGTGTTACATGGGGACACTTTCTCATGGTGTGGAGTAATGGATAATCTGCATTAGAACAACGAGGATGCCAGTTCACCATTCTGCACAAAGTGAACTACTTTAAGTTGTATTACTGCAGCAAGTGTCTATCATGGCTGCTATTCTAGTCACAAACATCCAAGAGAGGTGGGAATCCAAGCACTTACTCCAAGTCAGAGCCACTCTCCCCAACCCACTGTCAGAGAATGTTTTTGGACAATTTAGCTGAAGAACAGCAGGTTTTTGCCTGTGAAATACTCTGTAAACAATTTGTTTTGTGGAGGATGGAAGGAAGAATTCCCCTCTTACGTCTTCACTTAGTTACATTGAGCTATTGGAGCGGGTCCAGAGGAGGGCCACGAAGATGGTCAAAGGGCTGGAGCAACTGAAGGAGTTGGGGTTGTTCAGCCTGGAGAAGAGAAGGCTCAGAGGGGACCTCATAGTAACTTATCATTACCTGAGGGGGTCCTAGAGAAAGGCAGGGGAAGGACTTTTTAATATTGTATCGGATGGGAGGACCAGAAACAATGGGTGTAAATTGGAAGGGGGTAGATTTAGACTTGATATAAGAAAGAAATTCTTTACAGTGAAGGTGGTGAAACACTGGAAGAGGTTGCCCAGAGAGGTTGTGGACGCTCCTCCTCTGGAGGTGTTCAAGACCAGGCTGGACAAACCATTGAGCAGACTGATCTAGTGGGAGGTGTCCCTGCCTGTGGCAGGGGGGTTGGAACTCGATGATGTTTGGGGTCCCTTCCAACCCAAACTATTCTATGATTCTATGATTTTAAAATCCTCACAGATACACTCAAGAAACAATCAACACAGATTTTTGGGGTGTTAGGAGAAATATCATTTAGGTATCTGTTTCCTTTTTGTGACAGGCATGAAGCTGGATCAGCAAATTTTCAACAATCATAATTACATAAAGTAATTAATTAAAATAAAATTAATCTATTAACAAATTTTTTTTTAGATTGAACTTATTTCTTTCCCAAAATAACTGAGAAAACAACATTCAAATACAACATTCAGCCTCTTTCAGTTGGTACTTGTGGATAACATTTCACAATGCATTCTTCAGCATTTATCAAAAGAGCTGTGATATATGTGTTACTGAAAAGAGAATTCCAAAACAACCTACTACAGAAGATTGCCCAGTATGATGGAAGTAACACCATGCATCTTATCTTTTTAAAGAAGGTTTCTGAGAAGAGTGTGGCAAACTTTTAAGATGATGATTAATGTACATGTGCCTATTGAAATTAATTTTTTAAGAAGTTTGGAGAGTAAATGTCTTTTAATAATAGCTATTCTGCTCCTTCAACAAATGTCCAGCCCTACCCTTTCTTTAGAAGATTGTTTTATTACACTATTTGCATTAATGTATTCCTTATTTGGCTGTTTATTTGTTTGTTTTAATGAAAAACCTGCCTCACTGCTCTCTCTGGAATAAGCAACAGGAACAAAAGAAGGCAGTCATACCTAGTTTTTCTGGTTGACATTAAACTGCAAGGAGAAGCTCCATTCTCTAGTTCAGAAACTCCAAACACAAGTCAGCGCTGTGTGTTTTTCAGAGGCAATTTGTTTGTGTAAGATTTTGTGTTGCCTTTTGCTTTTCTTGTTCATGGTCTGTCTCCCACAATGGACCTACTGGCATATTATCATATTCCTTATCTGCTTGATTTTCACCACTTCATTTTATAAAAGATATGCACTATCTTTTTACCCTTAAGGCTAACACAGCTGCTGTTTATCCATGTTTCTTATTTTTGTTGTTTTGGGTCCAAGTGAGAGCTCAAAGACTAAGCAGTTAGCCCAGCGATTGTGGCTATGGATGATGAGGTAGTCATAGAAAGGTTTCACCACTATTCTGTGATGATCAGTCTTTCTGCAAATGTTTTTTCCTCTTTTTCTTACACTCTCCTAAATGACCAAGTCAACTGCAATGCCTGTGAGGGAGGGAGAGTCTGCCTCTTCCCTTACAGAGCAAATGAGCATGTTGGGGCAGAAAGTTTTGGAGACCTCAGGGTGTGGTGGAACAAACATAAATCTGGGAGTGTGCAGCTCCTGCAGAGATATTGAGAGACCACAGGGAAGAGCAGGGATCAAACAGACAAGCTTCTGAGGGGATGAAAATAACATAACAGGGCCTAGAGGGGATAAAGGTAAAATTTTCTGCAACTCTGAAAGTCTCTGAATTGCTAGCCTAGGAGAAAGACACACGGTGAGCAGGCAGACAGTTGACTGCAGAAATCATTTTAGTTTCCATTATGTCTTCCCTCACTGCTTTGTATTCACTCAAAGAATATTCCTTACAATTGTTATTGCTATTATAATATTGCCAGTAATAGAAGCTTTTGGTCTCTTCTTGGAGTTGTTTTTAAGACGCGATGAAGGCAGATTCACCACAAGATTTCAGTCAATACAAAGACCTACCACAGGAACACATCAGATTATGCACGGATTGTAGAGAAAATAGTTTTCCATAATATGTGGCAGATCAACCATTTCTACTGAAAAAAGTGATTGTTCATCTGCTGCATACCTATAGAATGAGTAGGGTGAAGATGTGACACAGTGCTTTTCAGAGAACCTGTAAAATTTTCCAGACCCACAGCTCTTCTTTCTTCTGATTTCTTGTTTTTCATTCTGCTACTGTGTCTCAGTGACTCAGCTTGTCCTTTGCATTAGTTAGCTGTATGTCTTATTTTTCTGAGAGTATTTGTTCTGTTCTGTTTCTTCTTTAAATTTAAAAAGTCAGCTTGTATTTCCTGCTTTAAGAAAGTCCTCAATATCATTCAGTTCCTTCTCTACCCTACAGCAAGCTGTGACAGATTGTGAAACGTTTGTCCCTATCTGCTCTCTAAAGTAGATTCTCAGTTGTGGTACCATTTGTAGAAAGGATTCAAAGGTTTATGGCTGTATCAACTCTTTAGGACATGGGAGCATTTTTCTTTTTTTATAATGATCATACTTCCAATTTTCTTGGAATTCTCCAGTCGCATCTTTCTATGGTTCACATCTTTCATTTAAAGTATAAATCTGCTGCCACTTTCCTAGTTTTAGTCATATTTTTCTCTGTACTAAACTCCCCCATGTGGGCTTAAATTTATGAAATTTTACTTCTTTAGATATTAATTCAGCTGAGTTTCTCTTCTTTTCTGTAGAATATTCCATTTCCTACTCTGATAGCTGACTGTAGATCTCTCTCTATCCATTACAATATCTAAGAGCATTTATTCCTTTTGTACCTAAATTAGGGGTTTTTTTAAATGAAAACTATATTGCTTTGAGTTAAAGAACATTTAAGAAGAATGTTTTCAATAAATAATAATAAATAATAATTTATCCTGCAGGATAAAAAACTATCCTGCTTCCTGTAAGTAAGACAAAGGCATTTTATGTTGGCCCTTCCTGTGCACTCAGTATCTTCTGTCAAAGCTTCTCCTTTACTGGAGTTTTCTGTGTTTGTTTTCATTTGCAGCACTCTTTTACTTTTCCTGCAGATTAAATACTACTACTTCTGTCTTTCTGATTAAACCCTTGAAGTACACAATGGCCTTTTTTTCCCTTCAAGCATACTACATCTGGGGAAGCAGAATGAAGTTCTGCAGCATTTTAATTCTGCTACATCTTTACTTTCATGCTATTGGTGAAAGCTGTTTCTTCTGTTGATACCAAAACACTGTAAGTTTTTTGTATTTTCCCATTCATATGCATGCATTTTGTTACATAACAGCTGTTGCTGAACCCTAAACTAAGATCCTCCTGAGCTACTCAAGACAACATGCATCTTTTCTTGTTCTGATGCAATTAATTAGGAATGCATTAACATAAGAGTAGTTACCTTTTTCTGTAATGTTTATCATATTGTACTCATTAAGGCTGATTTTAATTTTCTAGTTCATTGTTCCTGATCACTTTACCAGATTAACTTGTTCCAAGTATCCAAGTTCAGAGATCATTGTGAGGATAAACCTGAAATAACTTTGTGGCATCACTTGTCTCTCCTTGTCTAGATTATTAGAGTACAAATGATCAGTGGCGATCTTTGGGCAGGACACTTGAGGCATCTTGATTTCACCCTTTTCCAGACATGAAACCAGCTGTTTGCTCCCCTCTTCTTACCAGTGCTGCAACCTTGTCTTCAGCAAAAGGACTTTTCCCAAAGACTTTGTGAAGGTTCTTACACACCACTTCAGGGAGTTCTCCTGCTTTGTTGATACTTTCATGCAATCTTAAAGCATTTTTTATCCTTACTTGTACCTCTCCTCATACACACATGTTCTGCATTAAGTCCTGTCTTACTTTGCTCAGCTACTTCCAAACCCTGGTTTCATGCAATCACCTTCACAAATAGACCCTTTCAACTCTCTTTAAGCAGGGCTTCTTTTGTTTTTACCTGGCCTTCCCTGACCTGATCTCAGTGAGGTCAAGAGGTGCTCTGAGATACCATTAATCCCAGCCAAGATTACACCACATCTGGCCATCAGTATTGGGTTTGCTGCTGTCTTCAAATGTTGCCTGATCATCTGTTTCTGTAACTCACCACAGAAAATGTTGTATATTAAGGAGCCTGGAAAAGCTAAAGAGCACATGGGCCTTGATACAAGCATTTGCAAAGGTTTATGGATGTCAGATTTTTGTCTTTTTTCCCCACAGTTTGATTTATTTTTCATATTCCTTCCCTAAAAATACATATTTAAAGTAGCATGATTTCTGAAAACACAGATTGAAGTAAAATATTACAATAATCAAAACTTTTTGACAACTTCTAGAAATCCATTATGAATCCCCCAGGTTTAAAGCATTTAAGGATAAAGCTAAAGAGAATTAACAAGTATCTCCAAGAATTTAAATATGCAGTTTGAACTCTCAGACTACTGTAACTGTCTTCTACTTAGAACCTAAAATTGTTCAAGACATGCCTGATTATGTTTCCTTTTTTTCTATTTATTTTTTTTATTATTTCCTCACTGAAACTAGAGGAGTCACTCAGAAATACTGTTGTTCCAGCAGGAGTTGAACCAATTTACCTTGCAATATCAGAAACAGAAAGACGGTTCTAAGAACTGAGATAAAAAGGACATTAATTTACAGAATCTTTCACTAATAGTGAAAATGCATTAAATCTATTCACAACTTCAAGGCAATATCTATGCAATTGATATTTTTGGAGACTCTAGTATTACAGCAGTTCATTTGGATTAGCTCAGTTCTCCATTAGCATCAACAGATTCCATCTACATGTTATCGGGGAGAAGCACTTAAGAAGAGAGCAAAAGAGGACAAAGTGTGTGTGTAACAAACTGTTACCCATTTTTATTTCCAGCATCCAGAGGAAAGCTCAGTTTCTACATTTAATAGCTCTTAGTGAACATCATTTTCCATGAAGTTGCCTCATTGCATTTTAATTCACAAAAACTTTTGAAGTGTAAAACATCCTGTGGTGGTAAGCTCCAGTTTTGTAGGGGAGAGTTATAGTCATAGTCATCTAGGTTGGAAGGGACCTTTCAGATCATCAAGCCCAACCATCAGCCCAACTCAGAGTTCATTCCTTTTTTAAAAATATACATATCCTTAGAAGAAATACTTGGAGGAAATGCACACAATGAGTTTCTGAATGGAAGGCCTTTTACAGAGAAGGGTGAAGATAAACTTGTCTTCAAAAGTTAAGAAGAAACCTTTTATATGGCACACATCTGAGAGGAGGAGGAAGTTGCCACCAGGTAGAACAGCAGAGAGAAGCTGTGCAAAAAAGCCATTTCTAAATTCTCATTTTTTCCCCCCTTTTCATTTCTTCATCACAAAACTGTAATTAAAAAAGTGTCTTTATACTGTTACTTACCATTTCCTCTCTGGAGGTGTTCAAGACCAGGCTGGACAAGGCACTGAGCAGCCTGATCTAGTGGGAGGTGTCCCTGCCTATGGCAGGGGGGGTGGAACTCGATGATCTTTAAGGTCCCTTCCAACCTGAACTATTCAATGATTCTATGATTCTATGATCATTTAACAATCCTATGACTCTTAACTTATCCAAGGGAAAATGTTCACATGATTAAAATTCTATGACTTTTTTTGCACTGTGGTTGGGACAACTTTTTTTTCCCAGATTCAGGTAACTACATCTGGGGAAAAAACAATCAACTTGCTTCTGCCTTGGCTTGTTTATCATTATGAAAGTGTCATGCTCACAGAACCATAAAGCTGCCTCTTTCTCATCCCCTCACCTATTGATCAAATAAGCTATGCCAGGCATGGAAAGCCCTTGGCATAAACTATGCCTGACTAAGGTTTTCAAAGATAGACTGCTCCTCTTGCTGCCTATTTGGTTACCTGCTATCTACACTTATCACTGCAGCAACGTTTGGCTGTGTCTGAGTGGTGTGCTGAACTCAAGCAAACTGAGGTGGATAAAGTTCCTCCAGCCTTCCAGTTCAGATAGGTAGGTGCCCACTGTTTTAGGCAATTGGATCATTTTATTTCCCATGGTTATTTACCTCCTTTGCTGTATCAGAACATGTTGACTAAAAGACAAAGCAAAACCCCACAAATTATCTTTCTATTTGCCAGCCCTTGCAGCAACCCAAGGCTTATCAAGTAGCATCATAGCAGTTAAAGGACTGGCCAGTGACAGCCAGAAAAATGTCTAAATGCAAGATTAAAACAATTGCATCAAGTAAACACTGTTTTTCAGTCTTGCAATGTTGCATAGAACTTCTAGTATTCTGGTATTTTAGTCCCATGAAACTTTTGATATAATTCAACTTTATTTGAAGTAGGAAGCATGCTGGAAATTTGAAAAGAGAATGTTCTGAAGGAAAGCGTACTTCAGCCTGGGCAAAAAGTCAGCCTGGCTTTTGAGCCAGTTGGAACCTTCCTTGCTCTTTTTGACAGGCCTTTGCTGTGTCACTGGGTGATAGTCACTCACTTACACCTATTGTGACTGTATGAACAAACCCTCTGGCACCAGAGCCCCACTGCTCAGTGCTGAGTTCCTTAAATTGCTGTCAAACGACAGCAGCAGAACTAGTGCAGCCATATCAGCAAGGCCTTAAAATGCTATCAAATGATAGTAGCAGAACTAGTGCAGCCATATCAGCAAGGCTGGGAAGTGAATCTGCTTGGAGTCTTGCACCATATTAGTGCTGCTGTTTTGATTCCAGGACCTGAGCCTGGTGATGCTACTTGTCTTTTCTCCCTTTATCACTGTTAACAAAGAATCCTTAGTCACTCTTTGGTTTCTCAATGGCCTCATTTTTACTCTGACAGTTCTGGGTAACTGTGACTGCCTTCTAGTCTCTGATTTACTAAAATATATACATTTCAATGTTTTTAACTGTGCTTTTAAACACTTGCTTTGTAATTAAATCCTCACTACTCTGGATTTCTTGCTGAAAGTATCATACTGTTTTTTGTTTACTGGTCTTTTAATCTAAACACAGGTATACGTATGTCTCATGGAAAGGTGTTGGAAGTACCTTTCTAATTAAATCTAGGAATCCTATGTGTTGATTTTTTACTGTATTTAGTATGATGGGCTGTCATAATCAACTGGGATTTTAGTAACAGCATCTGCACTACAGAATAATTTGGACAGGTGCAGAGCTCCAATTAAAACATAAAAAAACCACCAAATATTTAGATTCACTCCAGCAGTTTAACTTTTTTTTTCAATTCTAGAGTCAATTTGCAATGAATTGAACACTAAAGCAGAAATGACAGATGATCTAATTATTAATATGGTACAAGTTTAGAAAGACATTAGAGTACCATTCTGGAGAACTGTTGCACATAATTGCTCAGGTGTTCAAAACACATTTCATTCCCCCTGCTGTGCAAGGACTTCTGTTCCTGGATTTCCTTTCAATGGTTCCCCCAGAAGTGGGATTAAAAGTAGAAACTTAATGATAATGAATTGAATTGTTCCCATCTAAAAGGGGGCTGATTGGCAGGATACTGGAGACAAAGAGATCCCTGACGATGGTTAAAAAAACAAAAGTAATTGCATTACACAAAAGTAAATAAGATAAACATTCATTAAAATTACAGTAACAGACTGTGATTAATGAGCATATACAAGTGCAAGCAGCACATATTCTTTAGGCCCTACAAGGCTTACATCCAGCGGTATAATTAATAATTTTTAATTGTTTAGTAAGTAATTCTGTGCTTTCCAGTTCAAAAGATGTGAACTTGTTTTCCCTAACCTGATTTTATCTGTGACTACTGTGGGGAGTCATCAAAGGTATTGTAATTGATGATGAAATTCAGCTTGCTCTTAGTTTGACTGTGAAATTTGAGTGGATGAGATTCTGCTTGAGAAAGTCTTTGTGGAACTTGAAGAACTCACCATTCTATGGATTCATTCTTCCTTAACATAGCAAAAAAAAGTTTCACTTTTGGACATCAGAATGTTTAAACCTGATGAAAACGGCTATTTTTGTACATTATATGGAAATTTCATCTCAGCTTACTCAGCAAAAATCTGATAATGGAGTCAAAATACTCAGATGGGATGGAGATAAAATCAACCTCAAATTAGAAAACTGAAGTATGAGCCCATCAGAAGACTTTTGAGTAAATACTGTATTTCTAGTACAGTGAAATGAGGAAAAGGCCAGGTTTGGAGATGCAAAGCAGTTTCTGTTGTGGTTGTATAAAAATTCTCCCTCTTTACTGATGCAACCTATATGCCTTATGTGCCTTGTCAAGGTACAGGATTTGGAAGGCAGCCTTGCTGTGATGATTAAGCTTTAATGACTAAATGAAACAAGAGATTTTAGGGGTCTTTGAGGCAGTGGTGCCACAGAGCCCTTATAGTTCTACACAGATAAATCAAACTCCCAGCTCAAGTTCACAGCACATTGGAGATGATGTCCCTGCACACGTGCAGTAAACTCAACTCATTTTGCTGATTGACTGAGCAACATCAGATGTAGCAGGCATGAGGGTGATTTATGTATGAATTTACTTAACTAGCTTTCCAGATTCCCAAAAAGTTGGGTGTCTGGACAAGCAGCAGGTTGCCATGAAAATCATGTTACTGATTGATGGGCTTTGGGAGCCCTTGAAAATGGGACCTGAGTCCTAAGCCATACCCTATAGCCTAAAATGGCTATAGGATGCTCAGTGTAAATTAGCTGCAAACAGATACTCTGAGCACAATGTGCCTTCTCCACTTCTAATGCAAGAATGTACCCCCTCTTGCTTCCCTGGGGATGAAGGATCACAGAAGGAGAATCATCAACCAAGGGGATGAATTCATGGTGTGAATCCTCAGCTAGTGGACCCCTTCTCATTAAGTGACAACAACCAGAATGCGGCTTACATGGTCACACAAGGGTGCAGCAGAGCGCTGTTGTTGGTAAATCAACACCTCAGTATTGAGTGGGTTTTCTGAGAAGGAATAATAAGCCCCTCTCATGCTATAGCCAAGAGGAAAATTATGGCCATGAAGCTGGGAATAAAAACTACTAGGGTTTGCTCTTTGACTTAAACAGAACAACTGTTGTAGTCACATCTTTTTTTTAAAGGTACTATGTTTTCTTCTGTTGTGCCACTGATATCAGCTTTAGTACTGATGAAAGGTATTGATTAAAATCCTACTAAATTTTTCTTTTTCCTTCAAATATTTTTTGGTTTTTTTTACTAAAATAGAATCCTAGAATAGTTTGGGTTGGAAGGGATCTTAAAGATCATCTTGTTCCAACCCCCCTGCCATGCGCAGGGACATCCTACACTAGATCAGGTTGCCCAGAGCCTCATCCAGCCTGGCCTTGGATGTCTCCAGGGATGGGGCCTCCACCACCTCTCTGGGCAACCTGTTCCAGTGTCTCACCCTTTCATGGCGAACACTCAAGTCCTTCCATTTTTCCCCCACTTTGCCTCTAGGAAAGTTCCACATACCTTCTTTTCCCCCATCTCTTGCCTCTGCCAACCAAATGATGTATCCTATTTAAAGTCCCTGTTTTAAATACTCATCAGTAAAAAATACAGATAAGTCCACCAAAGTTCTTCCGCTAACACTAATTTATATACACAAAAAGACTGAACCTAAAGGTTCAATTTTCCAGTAATTTCTAATGTCTGCCAATGTATTTGTTTGAAAGCTAGAGCTAAATTATTTCACACTATCAGGATAAACAAGCTAAACATTCTGGTATTCAAGCATTTTATGTCTACTTCATTTGCAGAGAAATGCAATTAGAAAGGGATGTACAAAACAGAGAAAAATAAAAGTCTTTCCTGGAACTCAGTATCATAACTGGAGTTTTTTATTGCTTTCTACTTGCTTCTTGCAGCCACACCACCTTGCTCTGGCCCCATACTAATAAGAGAGAGTAAAAATGCTTTTCTAATAGATGTTTAGGTAAATTATGATGTTTAATGCAATTGTTCTTGTGTAAAACAAAAGTAAAAACTTTTTTTGCTAATCTTTCAGGCTTCATCTCAAACAGATGAGCCACTCCCTCTACTGGGGATATTTCTACAAACTGCTCTGTAAACAAAAAGGATGTTAAAGAGTTTTCAGAGAAATGCTAGAAGCACTTCTAAAGTGTTTGCAGTGTTATAAATCTTTGCATCATTATAACATACAAACATTTTTCCGCGGAATTTTACTGTCTTGATGCAATTTTATACTCTTAAAGTAGAAGAAACAAAAACTAAAACAAAGATTTCTTAGTCTTTAGGTATTTCTTTCTTTTCACATATTTACAACTTTATCTGCAGGTTGTCAAAGATAATTGACTGATATTCTGTTATGGAGAAGTTTTCCTTTTAACTACAAGTTAGGTTTAGCCTGGACAAGATCTCTAGGACATAAGCAGCAGGATTTTTTCTTTCCTCTGTTAACACTCAAAAAATACACCTGGAGGGTGTAAAGTTCAATTCATTCCCAGATTTTGATCAGATACTGGTCTTTTGGATGAAGCAGCAGTGGATTTCAAAGAATGTCTCAGATGAGATGCCAGGCAGTGTTCCAACGTATCTGTATACATACAGATTATACCTGTTTCTCAGTTAAACTGAAAAATGTCATTTTTTTTTTTTAAATATATTTTGAAAGATACCAAATCAAAGAATAAAATATCTGGTTATCTGTCCACAGTATTAAGGTTCATGCAATTATATTATAGCAATAATTTGCCTGCTTATAACAAACAGTCCTGAAAGAAGGATAAATTTTTCAGATAAAAGGAATGTTTCTACATGGTCTCTGAAAAAAGTTATCCAGGTAGAGGAAGGAGACACAAATCAGAGCTACTGCTAAAGACAAGGGAGCAGATCTCAACTATTTTATATTTTGCTTGGTAGCCAGGATTCCTATCAGGTAGCATGAAGTTGCTTGCATGAGAAGATCAAAATGTGCAAATCTGAACAGCCACAACTCTGATGTCTTTACAGGTAATAGTGGCAAAGGAAATAAGGTGATATGACTTTAGAGGGTACAAGGATCAAAGTACACAAATCCATTGGGAAGCACATCTCTTTAGTCCTGGTTTGCATGGAAACATCTCCTTTACTTTTTAGTTTATATCTGCATCAAACTTAGTGAAGTTTATGAAAAAAAAATGGATAGAATCTGTTCTGAAAAAATAAAAATGGGAATTGCATCCTTCCCAAGGTTTTCCTCCAAATTCAACAATTTTACCTTGATCCAGAACTGTTTGGATTCAGACAGACTCCAAAGTTGATATTTTTTTCTTTGAATTTTGAGCAACCAAGTGCCTAGCCCAGCAGTTAGTGTCATTGTGGTGCTTTAGTTGTTTTAGTGGCAACTAGTTCAACAGGGCAGAATAAAACCACTAAATGAAGGCTGGATCCTAACAGCTTTACATTGAAAAGTACTAATTTCAATTAGACTATTTGAATGGAGAGTAGTCTTTGAACATGCCTGAATAAGGCAAAAACTGGAGTGGTAATTGCACTGGTTGTAGACTCCATGGCTGGCACTGATCTACTTTTAAATTTCTAGAGGCTCATTTTTCTCTCACATCTATTGGCAAACAGAGGGAATACTAATTGCCATGGGTGTCAGTAAAGAAGATAATCACACATAATGATTCACTCAATATTACATAGCTTTGACTGACTTATTTTCCAATGCCAGGGGTCTCTTTTTACAATTCTTTTTTTTTACAGTGTACACAAATAATAAAAGCTAGAACATTTGGGAAACAAGAGTTAAGTTTGATCCTTGAGAGCCAAAGGATATAGCACAAATCAGAATCATGTGAGTAGTTTCTAGAAAAAAAAAAAAAAGAGATTATATGCTAGTTACGTAGAAGAATGCATACTGATATCCAAGTTTGTAAAAGTAAGCAAGAAAAACCAAACTAAAATCAGAGATGACTAAATGACACAACATCAAGGTGAAATTTTAAGAGCATATTACTGTAAAAAGATTTAAATTAAAATTCTTGTTGATGGAACTTTTTAAGAAAATGGAATGAGACCTGAGAGACTCCACAGGAGCCAAGTACTTCAGCTTTATATAGACTTTGTATACTTAAAACTTTATTAAATTTGAGATTACTAATGGGGAAAAATATTGTAAAATTATATGTCTGCTTTTGAGAGTTGCTATGCTTATTCTTCTAAAGTGTTTATTTAGCGTTCCATGTATTAAAAACATTCCTATTTAGACTTTAATGTGACAGAAGCAATAGCATAGCAATGTTGTGTATTGCACAGAAAACATAGGTGAATGGCACTTTGTCATGAAGTCCAACCTCTTGCTGTTGTTGCTACCATATATTTATTCAAATTAATAAAAATCTTACAAAAACCTTTAAGTTATTAATGTTAAGTTTTGTAGTAGGAATGTATAGATTTCTAATCCAATTACAATCCATTTTGTGGTGTTTTGGTATATAACATGGCTCTTTTCAAACAATTCTTGTTGGAATAGGACTGTGTTAATTTTCCTACCTTCCCAGTTAAAAGAGGAGGCTGCACAAGTGGATTGTTGAGGCAAGAGAAAGTGTGAAGCCAGCAAAGCAGTTCCATCCACACCCGAAGTCAGCTAAGAGCTAAATCAAGCACTAAAAACTACAAATGTGGTTTCACAGTATTTTGCCTTGAGGGAAGTAAGAACCACTAAGATTTTTTTTTCAATGTGAAATGGGAACATGTCGGTAACTATAAGAAGGGCAAAGTTAAGGGTTTAATAAATTTAGAAAGCATGGAACTGGGAGGTGCAGAAGACAGGGCAATGTGTTCTGCCTGCTGAACATACAACTGCTAGCTTAGCAAATGCAGCGGTCATTCTTGCTTCTCTCCTGTGGCTCTTCCAGGTGTTTCAATGAGTGCAACATCTGGAAGATAGTGCACAGCTTTACTCAGGTCATCTATTGTTCTGTGGATTACAAATGAAGTCCTGTCAATTTAACTGAGTGCTTGCTGGAAAACTAATGCTGAAAAATCCAAAACAAAAAAGAGAGAATAGTTTCTCTAGCTAAAACCAATTCTCCAGCTAAACCCAGACTGTCATATTAAATTCAAAAATTTGACATCATCCTTCATCTCAGAAACCTTTTCATCTGCTATGTGACCACAACCATAGCTAATATCTAAAAGCCTGGGAGAATATGCAGTACTGTGGAGTGGCCATTCTGCACAGAAACTGAGCCCAGAACCTGTGCCAGCTCACAGCAAGTCACAACTACACTTCCATTATTTTCACCTCTACCTGTCTTCTCACAGTGGCTTTATTAAATGCATAAGCTGAGGTATAGCTTTCTGATACCATGGCTGTTGTAGCCATGAAAAAGAGGACAAAAAAGACTCTAGAAATATGTGAACACTTAAATATTTGCACTGAAATTTTTGCATTTTGACTAGATCTAAATTGTTTTCACTGAATAGGGAGAAGAGACATTCAGACTATTGGAGCACTCCAGCACTAAATACTATATTTTTATTGCAAAGTAGCAATATCTATAAATACAGGGATTGGACTAGATGATCTCTTGAGGTCTTTTCCAAACCCTGATATTCTGTGATTCTGATTCTGCATCTTGTGGCTTTGAGTGAGTGTGTGTGAGAGCATGTTTATCACATTCTGCCCCCTGGAAAAGTTTGAGCCTGGTTCTTGAAAGTTTTTAAAATCTTCTGTGTGAAAAAAGCACATAAAAACTACAGTCTATGTTACAAATAAGGGGAAAAAATTCAGGAATATTTAGATGTCTTTTATCAGAGTTTCACTGATATATACAGCTTGTTTTTCATGTTCTTTTAGGTAGCAGAAAATAATCATCATTTCTGTTAGACCTCAGGTTGTATAGCACAGTAAAGATGCAAAATCATTCTTTTCTACACTTACAAACCATTCTATCCTAAAACAAGTTTTCTGGAAAACAAATTAGTATCTTCTCATGCAGTTTTCCTTCTCCTTTGTCTTAATTTCTCTCTTTCATGAAGCAGTGAATAAATAAAGTAAATAAAATAAGATAAATAAAGTTAGTTCAGTTTGGAATATTTTTAAAGGTTAAGAGTCTACATCTCACATGATCATGACTTTATATACATGAGTGAATCTCTTGGAGACTTTACCCTAACAGTTTACTCTTCACTATGATTTGATTTTAATAAAAAATTATCCTTTGGAGTGTTCTACAGTGACAGAGCAGGTCAGACACAGAGCTAGAGAGATAATCCAGATATTTTACTCAGTAGTGTAAAGTCATGGTCACTTTTAATGCACTATTGTTTCACTGAACCAACAGCAGTTGAACCTCCAAGCTTTCCTTTATTCAGAGAATGAATTATCATGTTTCTGCTGTTAAACTGATGACTTATGTGATCTAAACAATGTATTCCTTCTCTAAGTGTCAGTAATTTTATTTTTTTTTTTACATCTGTTACAAAAGCAGGTGCATGATTTTTTTTTCATTTTGAAAAGTAATAAAGTCAGTTTTTGGCCTCAAGCAATACTAGGATTTAAAATAGGAACTACTTTGAAGCAACACAAAGTTGCACCCAGCCTCCAGGTTATTAAATGTGTTTTCTCTCTCTGGCTTCCTAAATGCATCTCATTGTTTAATGGGATTCTAACTGTAAGATTTAGTTGTAAGCTTTTCAAATGGACTTCCTTTGGAAACATGTAAGGATGCACCCAAAACTTCAAAATATGCCAAGGGGATTAAAAGGGGAGAAGAACTTCCAAAATATTTCTTAACTTCCAGATCTCAAGGAGGAATAACCAAATGAACAGTATTTCAAGGGAAGTGGTAATATGCCTGGTGGGTGGGTCATCTCAGATATCTGAGCAGGTAGAACAGGAATTCAGCCTTTAGGAGCTTTCTTTCAAGCACATCTTAGTCTGTGCAATTCACCATCAGCAATGGCCTGTTCTTTTAAAACATATTGATAAATAAACATTACATTTCATCAGTTGCCTATACAGCAGATGTAAGGTATTCTATCTAGGATCAGCTGATGAACTTTGGCCCTTTCAAAACTGAGCATCTGATCTGAAGGCCAAGTGATCCTGTGAATTACAGAAATGCTACTACCCACAAATTGCTGTTCAATTTGCTTGAGTTTAAATCATATTTCCTATGGGAAAGGTAGGGAATCTTCTACCTAGAAGAACTGGAATTGTATTGTTACTTTAAATTGTTACATTATTTAGCAAAAATGAAGGTACTAGAAGTCTAGTCAAAGAAAAGGCACCTTATCTACTGCACATAGGTGTCAGAGGTACTGTTATAACTATATCTTCTTTAAAAATGTCTAATCCAAAGAATAATATCATTATTTAACTTTGATGAAGAGTAGAATAAAGACAGTGCAGCTAGGACACCGAGGCACCAAGAAGTAAGCTGAAAAAGATGCACAGCCATTCTTTGCTTTTTACTCATTCCACAGACAGAAGGTTTCAATTTCCAGAACTGTCAGATTACTCTTTCTTTTTTTAACTTCTTTTGTATTCAATTAAAAAGACCTTTTAAAAGTGCATTTAATTATTTCAGTCTTCTCTTTTTAAGAAATGCTTCAGCTTTTGGTTCCTGTAGGCTTGCTCCAGAATGCTAATATCTTTTCCCTTAGCTACACTCCAACCCCAAGCAAAATCATGTTAGAGCAAGCAATTCTCAGTGAATGGAAGTTCTATTTTCACACACACAGTCAAAATGAGTTATATTGCACCTGCACGAATGATGTTTCCCTTATTTTATGAAACTGGAAGACAGCCAAATTGTATAGTTTTTCTGTAGGTGAAGAGCTTTTTCACACGCCTCTTCCCAGCATCACCTGCTTCGATGATCTGGGTGTTCCCCTCAGGTAGGTCACATTTTAAAACATGTTAGTACTCAGATTGGCCCCACCCAGTGATAATACACTCTTTTTTTTTTTTTTTTGACAATGGTTGTGTAAGCCAAATATGACACAGTGATTTATGTTAGTTATTTTTTGAACTTTGCGTAACTCTGTTTGTTACTGGATGTCAAGGATAGCTGATGGTACACAGAGATTTCCAGAACCATAGCATGAGATCTGATTAGATGGTAAACAGAAGCATTTGGACTAAGGACATGGAATGCTGAATGAGGGTGGTAGTCCAGCTAGTTCATTATCATCTTTCTAGCACTGGATGGTAGGAGGCATTGAAAGGGAAATGGCAAGAAATGGACTGTAATTTTAATGTCATCTCATGCAGAAGTTCACAGGCAGTGTTGAGAGCCCAGGTTGCAATGATCATGCTCTGTCTCCTCAGACAATGAGGTTCATTTCAGGCTGATCTCAAGCCAACACCTTTTCCAGCAGCTTGCTCACACAAAAGGGTAACAAAATCTAGCGCCATAGTGGGAGGGTCTTGCTATCTGGTGTGTAAAACAATTCAATCCTAGTAATATTTCTGTCTATTTTTCTGCTTTAAACAGCTTTTGTTTGATTAATTGGTGCCAGAGGCAGATAACCAATTTTCTCCTGTGGAGGGATTAGCAGAATCCCATTGTTGAGATGTTCTAATTGTTAATTTGCATGCTTGAGACAGATTATAGTTTTGATTGTGAAACCTACCAGGGTTGATTTTTTTTTTTCCTGAACAAAGTAGAGAAAATAGGGTTTTGTACTTAATTAATATCTACACAGTATCAAGCATTGGACAACATCAAACACAATTATGAAGGATATTTAAGGAATAAATGTCACTAATTCTCTTCTTTGGGAACAGTTCATGGCCAACTCTGCCTCCAGAGCAAGTTAGATAAACCCTAAGGCTGTAAAGTCTTCTAAAAGACCATAAAGCACACAAAGGAGTGCAGGATTCCAGCAAGCCTCACTTCTGCCAGTGTTCTCAGTTCATATAATCCAGAAGTTCCTCTTCTTTGCCTCTCTCCTTCACTTCATAGTGAAAAATAAAATAAGGCTAAGTTATTAACTAGAGCTGGATAACTGGAGGTAAGGTCCTACAGAAGATGTGACACTTTGAAGTGTTCAGGTGAAATAATAGGCTGTGATAAACCTATCTGTGGGCAGCATATCTGAAAATTATTATCTTATCAGGTCTGAGAATTTTATGCCATTTAGCTAATTTGGGCTAAATCCAGCATGTTTTTGGAATTTTGGGAAAGGAAGATATTTAACTTTCTCCTTTAGGAGGAACTTTGTCACATTCATACTGCTGTTGCTTTGCAAAGACATGTATGTGGCACCAACACTATCCTTGGATGATATTGATTATTGATAATTTTAAATCCAGTCGATTTCTTGTGCTCTGTTAGTCTAGAAATACTACCAGAAGAAAATCTGGCATCTTAAATGCCTGATGCAAAAAGTTCTGTTCCCCCGTACTCATTTACAGCTGTGAAGAGTAGTTGCAATGTCACTGCAAAGTGTTCTCACATGAAAAAGTTTCTTACTAGTGGAACTCCTCATATGAGACAACAGAAATTCAAGAATATCTACAGCTTATGGATAAGAAAAGCCTTTTGAATGTTACACTAAAGTTCTGCGGACACGTGGAGAGTATTAAGAAAAAGCAGATTAAAATAGTGGAGAGATGATCGATCAAGTGCAGGGATCAACAGCTACTGTGAAAAGCTCTTGTTCAGAATTTAGAAACTAAGAAATGTCTGAGTGATGGATGGCAAAGCAGAAGGCAGTCACTGACTTTTTCTGAGAGCCAGAAGTATGAAATTATAAAATGGTACCTCAGAAACCTGTTTTCTGAAGGGTTTTCTTTTCTCTTGCTCTGTCTTTGGGAATCTATAATGGAAAAAATAGTTTCTGTAGAATCGTCTTCCTGTGATCAAAGGAAGGATGTAAAGAACAAAAACATGCATTGGTTTAAATGAAGAGAGCTTAAAATCCCCATATAGTGCAATCGTTAGGTAATTATATACTGATGAGCACTACACAACAAAAGTGGGGGTTTGTTTTAGTTGACTTAAAGGGAAAAAATGAGAGTATTAAAGAAAACCAAATGAAATTAAAAGTTGCATGTGAACATGGACAGATAAACACTTTGTTTTCTGACTTTGGTAAATTTCATAACAAAAGACAAATGTCTTTTGTGTGAGCTTTACAAATTTTCCTGACGATTGCATGAAGACATTGGGGGGAGTTACCCAATTTATTTTATGTGTGCTGGCTTAGTTTCCCTCCATCAAAAATATATTATTCTTCATAGTGATTCCAGATAGACACTGTTCCAATAGGAGGGGTAGGTGTTAAATAGTAAGTGTGTGATAGAAATGAACACAACTATTTATATTTTTTGTCACCAGTAAATAATATAGAAAAGTTACATCAATAAATGTGGTTGGTGAGTAGGTGCCTGACAGAAGTTGTGAATGTCATAGAGGTCTTGAGTAAATAGAGGGTTTGAATGTGTAGATGGCTTTATGATCAAAACTCCCACCAAACCTGAAAACTCTGTATTGGGATAAAATAGCCTTTCATTTGAACCTGTTATATTCAGCTAAACTGCTTTAAATACCCTTGGGATATTTCAGACTCTATGTTCCTTTTAATACAACTCCAGAAGCATCTAGGTCTGGAAGAATTAGATGATAACTGTAACTTTTCCACAGTCCTTTTGAAATCCTAATAGTTTCATCAGAGAATATTCTTTTACAATTTCCTATGCTTGGACATAGGAAAGGATGGATAAAAGTTCAGATTTCTGGACAGTTAGGTCAGTGAAAATCTTGAAAGCCTGTCCATCCTCTTCTGTGTCATGACTGGAATCTCAGTTTCAGTCTCATAAATGTCTAAGACTGATATTCTGCATTGACAAGGTATTTTAGTTAATAAAATGCGAACCTTTGAGTATTACATGTGGGAGAAAGCTGTTGCTTTGAAATTCTTTGGTTGCTCACTGACCACCATCAGTCAGGCAAAGATTGTAGATCAGAAATAGAACTATGCCTCAGTAGTCAAATTAGAGTAGTCCCAGGCAGCACTGTACTCATTTTACTGGGTCACACCAAAAAACTTCATTAGTGGTATAACATGTCAAAATTAGTCACTTAAGAATGTAAACAGCTCCAGAAACAGGAATGAGCAAGCCTCCAGCCACCTGCTTTGTGTGTTAGTCCCACTTTTTCACTGTAGGCACTGATTTTTGTTCACTCAGCCAGATGATTGTTGCCTTAGATTCAGCTAAGTGTCCCAAACTAGCAGAGAGCTGGAGATGTCAACAGATTGTGATGCCTTCCGGTAGGGGCACAAGGCTCTGTGCTCAGCAGGGAGGAGCAACATCAACAGCTGGTACATCCCAGGACCTCTTTTCCATCTTCTCCTCTCATTTTTTGCTACAGATGTGAGAAGCAAACTATCTTGTCACTATTAGCAAAGGCACACTGGCATAATGCTACTGTCCTTTTTTAACTCAAGACACTGACATATTTCCTTCCCCCATTCTCCCTCCCCCTCCATTTTCCTCCCTTCCACCTTTCTTCTCCCTCTGTTCCCTTCTGTTCTGACATTCTGAATTTGAATTTGGACTAATATTTCATTAGAAGTTATAATTTCTACCAAGCATATTTTTGCAATTTGTTCTGCAACAGCTGATCCTTATGGGCCTGATTCTTCAACTTAAGAAATCGGATTTCTTTGGGTTAAGTCCTTAAGAGACAGATTTTTAAATTTATACAAAATAAGATGGAGATCTGGAATGGAAGAAAATTGGTTTTGGAAACATTTTTTGCACGAAAAATATGGAAAGTGTATACAAGCAAAAAATCCCTTAAATATGTGGTGATCAAATGGAAATATTAGCAAGCTTCTGAATGGCAGTAGCAATGTTCATATAAAAAGTTAGTAGGGCGTTAGGCAATTACTGTGCAGAGAATAAACCAATGTTTTCTTAAAAATTGGTGTTCATTTGTTAACCATTTAATAAAATCCTTTGCTTTAGCATTTGTGCCTTTAAAGGAATTTCGAGAGGTTACAGGGAGAAATTGGTGAATAAAACTCAATACACATACAGAAAGATTTCAAGTTTTGCTAAATGTGTAGTATTTTGTATGTTGTCTTTCCCTCCAATAGACAGATAGACAAAATAAAATATATGAACTTAGTTTAATTGAAAAATCACCTTAGCTTTAATTGAAAAGTAAATATTAATTGGTGGTGTCATTACTGTGCAACCATGATTAGGACTAAAGTGAGAGGAAACAGATAACATCATAGATGAAAAATTTTTTTTTGGTGTTAGCAAGCTGCTCTAGCAATTTGTATGAATAAGAAAAAAAGGCATTGAGAAATGGCTTAGTGAAAAAAAAAGTAAATCCAATTGCTGATGAAAAAAATGTAAAATTACAGACATCATCACATGAAAGTTGTGATGAAGTAGAACAGAAATATTTCAGTATATCTACTTATCAGGTGAGTGAGGAAGAAATGAGCAGTAGGGGCCAATTTGGTGAACTTTTGCTACCTTTCAAGCTTCTGGCAAGTATTGCAGAAAGTATATTAAACTTAACAAGGTCCTGATATGATCTACTGCAACTGTTTTAATCTGTGTGGTTCACACCACCTTTATATCTGAATAAAAATGCTGCGTAGGATAGCTGGACAAAAATTAGGTCTAATATAAAACAGTACACAGGACCTGTAAGTCAGGTGAAGTTTATTCTCACTTATGTACACCAACTATAACAACTGTGTAACCTTTCTGCCATTAACAGAAACCTGACTATGTGGTAAACTTGGCATGAAATTCTGTTTACCATTGCCCTTTAACAATCATGTGAAAGAAGAAAGGGCAAGCTGGTCAGTGTAATCCTCCAGGTCTCTAGGAGTCCTGATCCTGGTTAAGAGGACATCTAATCTGCTTCAATTGAGTAAATTATAAATGTCATGAACATTTTAATTAAGTAGTCATAATAATATAACTATAATTTTGTACAAAATAACTTACCCTCTTCTCACCTCCTCAGTGCTCCTATTAAAGCTCAGCTTACTGTGCACAAAGGAAGGAAAGATTTGTGAGCTGGAGAGACAGCAAGTGAAGAGGAACATGGCTTTGTAATAGTGATGAGCAGCATTCTTCATAAAGCAGAATTTTATCTTAATGATTCTGGTGTCAGTACATAGCCCTGCCTTCACAGGCTGATATTGCTCCCCATCTCTTCTTGCTGATTGGGCTTCTACCTAAAAGCTGTCTTTAAACTTTGACAAATCCTCTGTAATTAAAAAGAATGAACTAAAACCAGAATTTACACAATACTCTGAGCTCCCTGCTATCCAACTATTAGCTTAGCATAATATTTTTTTTAAAAGTATCATTACACATACCATTGCACAATATGTTTTTGTTATTAAGAGATGTTCAGATGGCACTACTTATTCCAGTGTTGTTATTTGGTGGTTAGGTTGTTCACAACATACAAGAGCACAGCCTTTAATTCCTACTGTTTCTCTTCCTAATATGCCTGGGTAGAGTCCACAGCAAGTAAGTTTTAGCCCCTTCTGATTACACGACTAACCTTGGGAAGTAAAGCCAGTTGGCATACTTGTTCTGAAGAATGTTTTGCTACCCCAGTGGCAAATATTTGAGCCATGGTTGCATTGGTCTTGCAATGAAAAAACTGGAAATTTCCTGCAATATAGTGTGTCATGTTAATTAGCCAATAGAAAGCAAATCAGTCTATCCTGGCCATTAATTTACTTCAATGTTTTTGTGTGTAGAGTCATTACAGATGCTGGCATGGAAGGATCAATTTGTTCTGTACAAAGATGTCAAGAGATCAAGTCAAGAACAGTCACAACAGGTCCTGTACACTTGTTATCCAGTCAGTTTAACTCCTGTGTCATCTAGCAAATCACTGTCTACTTCACAGTCTACTCTTCCAGTAAAGAGCAGTAAGGATGGGAATGAGGTGTGTTTTGACTCAGATAACGGGAGAACAAGGATAACAGAGAACACACATAAATTAGACTTTGAATTTAGTGTATTCACCTTTGAAAAAAATTGTGATCAGATATCTGTAGAGGGTGGGAAAAGAGAAATACCTGAGGTATTCTCATGGCAGCACACAAGTCTATAGGTCTTCAAAAACATGGCATGGAAGGCATTGATATAGGTGCAAACAGACTGCCTTATTATTGTTAATAATTTCTGTTCTTTGTTTTTCTACATATGAATTTATACTAAGAAAATAAGGTCATACTTCATAGCCCTCATTGGGGATGTGGAAAGGAAAATGATAAAACTTCTACTTCAGACTCATTTGAAAGATGTGAAAGATTAATTTAAAAGATGTGAAAGCTCTTTTCCAAAAGTTGCAAAATGAGATCTTTGTTTTATTTATATAGAGTGATGTGTCATAAGTACTAGTTAGCAGATGATCAGTTAATTCAGCATATTTTTTATAAAAGTAAATGAATATTGTTTATATCTTGTATATTTTCTTCTTTCAGATTAGTTTTTCTCAGTGTCATGCAGCCTTTGCTTTTGATTTCCCACCTAGGGAGAAAGAACCATACAGTCATTCCAATAATAAGAATGCAGCAGCACAAGGCACAAGAAGATTTGTGAAATCTTCACTGGTAAAAATAATGCAGCAAATAATATACAAGAGTGGATGAAAATAAATTGCTGAAATCAAGTAGAAGCATGCTTCTGTCCAAAACAAACATGCCCCATGAGACAGCTCCATTATATTAAAAAGCAAAAGGTGGAAGTTCCATGTAGTATGATGCAAATCATAAGAAGATTTGGGGTAGTAAATTACAATCTTGTTTAAGCTGTGTTTCATCTTGTAAGACAGAAATGATCTGAAGTACTTCAGAGACTAAGGTTAAAGCTTTCCTCCTTTTTGAAAATTTTTTTTCTTTCCTTTGAGTAGCAAAATGCTCTTAATTATAATAGCCACTGTCATAGTGCTCTTTGCTAGAAATTAAGCTTAACCCTTTGAAGAGAGGATCCAGATATTTCTTGTTTTGGTGGGTTATCTGTAAAGACATAGATATGTGGCCAGTGTTCTTAGTGTAAGGTCAAGTACCTGATAACAACTTGAATATTTTACTCAGAAAGAGTGAAGGGGTCAGTTTGGTACCTAACAGCAAACATCAAATTGCCTTGCACAGCAAAAACCACTGCTGGTGAAGGCAGCCCAAACAGTCTTTCACTGTCACTTACTATTTTATAAATTATTAATTACTGTGACTTGCTCTTTTTAAATAAGAAGTGTCATATGATATCCATGCTGGGCAAAAAGAATTGTGTGGACAAGATGCCACATGGGGTACAAGCACTTCAGCAGAGCAGGACTGGTTCAGCCCTGTGGCCCCACTTTCTATCCCTTTTCTCAACAGAAGGAGAAGCAGGACCTGGACACCATGCAGGAACTTTCCAACCCGTCATGTCACACCAGTTCCTACACCTTCTCGAGGTGCCATTCTCTTTTCCTTGGAGGGAACAGCCTTTGCTTTTACATAGGATCAAAAATGCCTTCTGGGACCTTTTTCAATGTTACTGTCACATATTAACATGCCATTTGCACTCAAAAGTCAACAAAATAATCAAAACCTCGACCAAATTTTCTGTTATGACACCCTTGTCACACATTTCCTACACTTTTACATTGTGCTTTCTACACAGATATCCACTCTTTCCACAGCTTATACAAAATAAAAAACTCCTTGGAGTCCCAATTCATGAAAAATCCACATCAGAGAAGTGTTTTGATTATTTTTCATATTTTAACATGTGTAAACAAAAAGGTTGTTACAGTTTAAGTCCAAATATTTTGAACAAGATAACATTCTTCTTTTCACTTCAGTATGGTACAATAGACCACAATGCAACCAAGTGCAATCATACCTCAGCTAAGTGACCCAAGGGAAGGTTAAATTCCTTGGGGATACAGGATATGTCCACAGATTTGTTTTTTATGGCAAAGTGTGTAGTTCTTCCTTCTTCTGGGCTCATGACCGCCTTCTGATAAAGTGAAAGCTCTCCTCTTGAATTCTCTTCTTCAGAAAACATCTCATAGCCTTCAGAAAGCAATCTCAGTTCAGAGAGAGAACAGTAAGGGTCAATTAGATTTGGTCTTCTAATTTTTCTTCCAGAACAGCAGAAGCAACTGTCACAGGTACATGATATTGAGCCCAGCAGGGTTTTCCTGAAAAGCTTGCTTGAGTTCCCTTCTCAGTTTTGCATTTCATTTTAGTTTTAAGGGAAAAGCATGGTTCCTCTCACATTTTGAACTTTGTGGGGGAGATTGCATTGTTACCTTTGGGCTAATGCAAGCATCCTATTGACAGGCCTGGGAAAGCACATGGAACTGCCACTTTCTGCTTGTCTGGCTTTTTCACCCCAACAGTCTTCAGGTTGTTTCAGGACTTGTATTCATAGGAATTTCTCCAAAAAAAAAAGAAAGAGAAGTAAGAAACCTACAAAACATTGGAGCAAATAAGTATGAATTTTTTCTTCAGGCTGAAGGAGTTGTGGTTGCTCAGCCTGGAGAAGAGAGGCTCAGGTGGGACCCCACAATAGCTTATCAGTACCTGAAAGGAGATACAGAAAGGCTGGGGAAGGACTTTTCAATAGGGTCCAGGATGGCAGGACTAGGAGTAATGGATGTAAATTGGAAGAGGGGAGGTTTAGACTGGATGTGAGAAGGAAGTTTTTTGCTGTGAGGGTGGTGAAACACTGGAACAAGTTGCCCAGAGAGGTTGTGGATGTTCCCTCCCTGAAAGTGCTTAAGGCCAGGCTGGATGAGGCACTGAACAACCTGGTGTAGTGGGAGGTGTCCCTGCCCATGGCAGGGGGGTTGGAACTAGATAGTCACAGAATCAGAGCATCAGGGATTGTAAGGGACCTCAAGAGATCATGTAGTCCAATCCCCCTGCCATGATCTTCAAGATCCTTTCAAACCCAAACCATTCTGTGATACTATGATTCTACGTAACACACTTTTTCAGGAGAAAGCTCAGAGAAAATAAGGTACTTATTGTAGAACTTTTGTAATATTAAGAAGCAATTTTGCCTCAGGAAAAAAAAAAACTTTCAGAGAGTACAAAACAACTCATCCAGTCCTTTGCTTTTTAATCAAAAGATTATCCTACCATTGTATTTATTAATCTTCATCACACCCTCAGCTTTTCCTGTCTTGCCACTTCCATTTTTGTCTAAAAGTACCTTTGACAGTTTGCAAAAGTTTACGTTTACACATTTGAAAGACATTAAACTTATAGAAATTTCATTATCCTGTGTTTACAATTCAAGAAGCTGGGCAGCTTTAAATTTGCATGAGCAGCATATGGGTGGACCATCTCCCCAAGAATTTTTTGTTTGTTTTTCTGCTTTTGCTTTTTTTTTAGTTCATTCTGTACATAATCGGTGTTTAGAATTACTGCTTTGATACTGAACACTCTGAACTCACTGAAAAATTAAATAACCACATCTGTAAAACCACTGTAAATGCTGCTAGTGGTAAAAAAAAAAAAGTCTAAAAGCCAGTCTCATTCATTTTCATGAAGGAATATAATTGTAAAAATATTCAGCCTTGTAATCAATAAACATAACCTTCCAGTGTGCTATTGTAAACCTTCATTTGTCTTCAGGTTTTACTTCTGAACATTATTGGCTGCTGGCATGAAGGTCATTTTATGGAAAGTACATGAATTAGATGTGACAAAGGTAACATGTTACCACAGTATCTGCATTATCAGAAAAATGCTAGAATAAGTTATTATAGATTAAAAATAAATAATTATTCAGAATAGCATTAAGTTTTACAAGTGTCAGTTTTATGAAGACAGTGACTGAAGAGCAAGCATTATTCCAGGGATTTATTCCGTATGCTCTTAATTTTGTGAAACGTAGTTTTTGGCATTCAAATATAAAATTGGCATTTTCTCTCCGCTTTCAGCTTCATAACAATAACTCAGACTTCCCAAGGGGGATGGTTTGTTCTCGGATTTAGCCTTCCACCTCATATTTATTCAACATCAAGGACAATGTTTTGCAGGGAGCAGAGTTTAGTTTTCTTTTTAACATGGCAGCTACTTTAAACATGTAATTACTCAGAAAAAAAAGCAGTTTCACTAGAAATCTACGTACAGTATCTCAAGTGAGTGCAGCCAGCTTAGTATCAGAGTCCGAAGAACTCTATTCAGGCCAGATGTTTGTAACTTCTCTAAAGGTTCCTTGATTAATTGAGGTGAAACCACCCCATATAACAGGGTCAAGCACACACAAGCTTTCATTATTTTCTTCATTTACATCAATTAGAATTATGGAGGGCCTGGGGCTTCTTTTGGCTTATAAAAACATGATCTACTCCTAGGTGATGTTTAAATAGAACACCAGAAAGGCTACATCATATTTCATGAACAAATAAAACTTTTATTTCTTTCATCAAAGACAGCAAGATTTACATTAGGTGTATTGCTGAAGCAAGCCATTAACATATATCACTCAAGGTGGTCAGACTCAGAAGGGCTGGAGCTTGGTGTATATCACAACAATCACTCTAAAGACAGTGAATTTCACTTTTGCACAGACTGCAGTCAAGAAAGAATGAACACCTACTCCAGCAGATTTGGTGAATTACAGTTTTCTTTTTATGACAGCTTATTTAAGTAAGTGGTGTGCAAATCACTTCTTTGTTTTATGGCTGAAATGGAAAATGCCTTCATGAGACTAAAAAAAAAAAGAAAGAAGTTCAAGACTTTTACCTTGAAAACTAGATGAAAGGGGTTAGTTTACAACACATGAAGGTAACATAGTGTATCATGTGTCAGAATCAGAGGTATTCCAGGAGAGAACTAAAAGAAACATGGTATTGATAATACTGTAATTTACTACGGTCCAGTGTGTAACAGCAGACATCCCTCCTGCAGATGAGGTGTTCAAGGTGAAATCAATGCCACATTTTCCTTTTCTTAATGTAAATTATTGCTAGTCACTGTAGCCTTGTGCAGAGCTTCAAAATTCGACTCACCAAGTGTTTTATCAATATATGCAAGTCAATACTTGCAGCAACATTATTGCTGTAAATATAGGGAGCACTTGTCCAGATTTTAGTGAAACTATTCTGAGTGGCAGGATATCATGGTTTGTTAAATAACAATGGGTCCATGCTCTAGCTGCAGATACAACTATACAGGGCTGTGAACCAAAGTATCTCATCTTATGTGTGTGTGAAAGGGCTTCTTCTCATTCCACATCGTTTTTCTCATCTTCTTTCCATGTCTCTGTAACACCCTCTAGCCTGAAAGGCTAGTAGCCATATTCATAATTGAAATTAGGACTGGTAATAATAGAAATACATATTTTCCATTACTTTTACCTGATGTAAGTAGTAAAGACAATGACTGATGTTATTAACCCAGAGGCCAGGCCAGATTTGGACAGTCTCTCTACAGCACCAGGACAAGAGCACAGCCTCCTGACAGAGTCCAAGAGGGCCATCAAAACATCAGGCTGCGATTGACCCAGAAGGTTTATAGTTACTTAGTGATTTGAGGTCTTTGGTGATCCCCTACATTAAGAAGGGTGGAGGAACAAGAGGATTTTACAGAAATCACAGCATGTTTTTATCTTTCTGTTTTCTTTTCCAACTTCTACCCAGTTCTTCAAATTCTCCAATAACCTGTCATGACCATTTAAAAAATCTGGTCTGTTTGTGTCTGTAGCAATCATATTTGAATATGCCTTTAGCACATTAATTCTAACATTCAAACATTTGAAACCCAGCATTCCTTTTCAAAAACTAGCCACCTCACATAGTGGGAAGCAAGAGGCACTCAGCTTTTAATTTGCTAATAGCAAAGCTAATCTACTAAAACACAAATTATGCCACAATTGAGGTAAGAAAACAGTTTTTAGAATGTATCTAACATTAGAAATCAGCTGTTATCATGACACCTAGACACTTGGCTGTCTAGACAAGTCTGTTGGAGACATATTCAGGCCCAGAGACTGAAGAAAAAGGAAAGAAGGAATTTAGTTTAAGCACAATACAGAGGACACAATTGTATTCACACTAGTAGAAAATGTGATTGAAAAAGTGAGAGAAAAGTTTGCTTATACTTGCGAGTAACAAGAATCACTGGAAAAAGTAGAGTGACGGATTATGATCAGTTTGTTGTGTGTTTTTCAAATGTTGCTCAAGACTGTTGGTGATGATTCCTTACCTGAGGAGTCAGAAGGTATCAGAAGCCCTCTACTTCTGTCACAAAAGGCTTTCTGACTGGATTTCAAATGTTGCACAATATCTTGTTTGCTTTGGGTACTGCTTACTCTTATCACCTTGTGTAGGTCAACTCTGTGAAACATCTTGAGAACTTGGGAAGCTTACAGTCTACTGCTTCACAGATCTGGGGAAAGAGAAGAGTACCTGGTTTCAGAAGCAGCACATTTCGGGCTCCACTGAGCACATGGATCAGGAGTCTACCAAACTAAGTCGTGTCTGAGCTGTGTTCACCAGGATTGTTCATTGCTGTTCTGCCTGTGCTGTACTAAAAGCTTTGCACATTACTCTGATCAAATAACTTAGTTCTAGGGACTGTAATTACAAAGTGCTAAGAAAGGAGATACTGCTCAGAAGGTCCATGGCTGGGAAATCCTAGGTATTGCGTTGTTTCTAATTTCCCTCTGACTTTGAGGTGAAATGAATGTGGAAAATACACATTAGGGTTGATGGTTAAATGCTGCACAGCATCTAGATGGGTATGCTTCTCATTGCATCTGCTGCCATACAAAGAGTACAAAATGTTTTTCCATGTGATGAATTACAATATGAAGACTAGATAACTTCAACAAATAAGGATAACATAGCAGTTAAGTACTGAGGCAGTAACAATTATCACAGAGTACATTATTCTCAGTTCATTTACAGAAGCTGAGAAACCTTGTCAGCTATTCCTAGCACCTAATGTATTTTACCTCACTCTCTGTTCCATCCTAACACTTTCTAACAGCTTTAATCAAACAACATTTAAATTTAGAAATCAATCAAAATATACTGTAGCAGGACTGTATTAGAGACAATAGCACTTAAACACCTGATTCCTGCCTGGTAATGAACACCACAGCAGTTCTTGCAAGGTAGGAATAGACAACAAAGGCACAAAGTTCATTACACATATTAGATATTACAGCTGTGACTCTACAAAGTCTGGAGAGGGAAGTGAAATTTCTGCCATATGATCTACTGGTATATGAAATATGACCGGATCTTTGCTTCATCAGATATTCTGTGTTCAGCTCCTTTTCATGAAGCTAGAAGGGATTTATTTTCACATAGAACTTTGCTCTGAATTGATATTATAATGATTCTTGTAATTTTGGTCTTCCTCTCTATCTGATCTGATATGTTAGATGTTGACAGTAACTTTGAACATATGTTTCTTCTGTAGATTTTGACAGAGTGCTGTTATTTCCTGTATAATAACAGTTTCAATTTCCTGTTCACCATTTTAGTTTTTCATACGGTGATCAGAGAATAAAATCTTCAGGGAAGACTGAATATAGTTTGATCTATAAAGATGGCTGATTAATGAAATGATTAAACTCATTCTTTGTACCTAACAGATAATGCTGAAATGATTACACATTCCTCTTCCTTTTATAGAGCTGGTTCATAGCTATAAAAAAAAAAAGAATCTGATTAAAAAGCTTCCGAGGTTTTTTTAAAGTTAAAAATACTAATTTAATATGGGACTGCAATTAAGCAGCTACAAAAGAATACAACAAATTTTTGCCCATTGTATGACTTTGGAAATGGTAGAAAGTTGATTTTTGAGGCTGAAACATTTCTGTAAAATTTTGGAGTGCTATTCCTACATTTATCTTCAATTAAAAGATCCTCCTACCAACAGTTAACAATATAGGAAGAGAATCATAGAATCATAGACTGGTTTGTGTTGGAAGGGACTTCAAATGTGGTCTAATGTTGTTCTGTAAAATGAACACCAGTCAAAATCTAAAACGCAGTCAGGTTTCCTTGTGAAGCACTTCTCCTTGGTGAGTTTCATTTGAAAGCACAAGTACACCATAACAGATGTCATTAGAAGGACTGACTTCAAAACGCATTCTCCCACATTGATCCAAACTACACAGACATTGCAGACATCTCAGAATTTTAGAGAATTCTATATAACTTTGGAGATCAGCATGCCTGTTGAATCAGTTTTGAGTTACCTTTTTTAATTCCCTGTTAGCTTACATCCATAGAAGTAAGTCTTACACAGTTCTTTGAACAACCACCAGCAATATCTAAATTGTAGATCTTCTGCCTTGCAACCGTGACAGGGAAACTCATGTCAATTCAAAGCCCAGCTTGGAAAGGGCCAAAGAAGACATGTTTTTGCTACCTGTGGGATGTGACATGGGAAACTTCAGATATCCTCACAGATGCATGGGTGGATAACTATTTGAGGAGATATGGCAATGAATGAAAATTATTTGTAATTAAGAAGAAAAGAAATGGATACACAGAGTGAAACATATAGAAAAAAAAAGAAGTCTCTTCTAGGACCTTATTACTGCTCTTGTGGAAACAAAGGGCAAAATTTCCACTGAGTGCATTCAGAAGTTTCCTGTTTCCAGAATAAAACACACAAGAAGATCCTGAATTTTAAAGCCTTAGGTTTAGTCAGCCCATTCACATTCTTCAAGTTAGTCATGTGCCTGAGAGTTCAGCTTGATTGAGGAAGACATGCTGCTTTGTACAATTTAATAAATAACACAGAATTAATAACAGAATTAATTTCAACAAATGAAATGTGTTCTATTTTTTGCAGAACATCAGTGAGCTAGTTATGATTTCTCTGCATTTATTAACTGCTATGAGCAGTTCCCTTAATTAATAATTTGGTATTTTAAAATAAGTTGAGTTAACCAATATTGATTTTTTTTCATGGCTCTCCTGACTGTTAACAGGAGAAACGGAATGATAACCTGTTGCACAAGACCCATGATGATGATAGATAAATTGCTGACATGACAAAAAAAAGTGTTTTTTACGTGCAATGTGGTCTACACAAAGACCAAACTTCTACTGGTCATTAAAATCAGGGATGCTACAGCAAGAAGAAATTTGATCTCCAATACTTACAAATTTTCATTATATATTTGAAAATCAGTCATGTAAAAATGAGATTATTTTGATCTCAAACAGTTCAATGCTTTTTGATATCTGTTATTTAACATATTTCTCTAACTTCCTGATATAACTCCAGTCATCTTGGTAACATTACTCCTAAGCATTTATATTTTTTAACTTGCTAGTTAAAAAAGTTATTTCCTCAGTTTTCTGACTACCCACTAGCTTTGCCTTGAGGCAAAAGGCCTTGCCTCGAGTACCCCCTTTGAAGATCCTTTAAGGCTACAGTTAAATGACTATAAGGTAGCCTTCTTAATAAAGGTAGATTCTGTTTATACCTTTTGAAAAGGAATGTTATACCTTTAGGCAGAAGTTGAGACCTATTTCCTTCAGGTTGATCGAATGACATCACACAAAAGTCTTCTAAAAGCAAAATTCGTAGGTACTTTCCTTCAAGTCTTCTTCACAATCTCTAAAGAAATCATACATTTTCTGTCAAAATCTTTGGTTTATATTCTTCCCAGTTGCAGCTTCTATGAAACAGAGGGGTTTATGCTATTACTACGTATTTCTATCAGTGTTCTGTGTTTTAGACAGTGACTTCATCTAATTCACTACTTACGATTGCTACGAAGTGATAAGCAGATCTTGAAAAAAAACCCACAAATATTCTTTCCTTTTACTCAGCAGTTGGATATTTGCCTCCACAACTGGGATACAATCATAGCAGGAGATGTTAGGGGAAAATAGAGCAGGAACTCATCGCAGCTTATGATGACAATGACACCTCCTTTCACATGAGTTCTGTTATTTAACCTTACATTTATAAACCCTGATGTTGTAAAGCTACCATTTGACACAAAATTTTGGTCATTTTTTATCCAATGTGATAATGTTACAAGAAATTACTCATATATTAACTATTATCTTCATCCCAGGAAAACGTTAATTTTTAGATTACTCCGATTGCAAGGTTAGTGTACACACTAGCTAAGGACAGTAATTACTACTTATTTTCATAAGCAGTATTAGTAGTATCAGCAGTATATACTTAGGAATGCTGGACACTAATAAAACCTCAGTAAAACTCCTTTTGTGAAGGTTAACAGTGAAATTCCTGCTGTGTGTTTTAAGATGCATTTCAAGAACACTGTCATTCTCTGGCTTGTGAACTCACCTCCCATCCTTTAAATTTGGGTTATAGTTTTAAGTTTGCTTTTCAATTATGTTATTTGGCAGGACTTCTTTAAAAAAAGCCTTTCTGGATTTCTGTAAGCTGGAAAGTTGGTTATACATCATTGTGACTGGATATTGAACTAATCACTTCAGTTAACTGTTGGCTATCACTGACAAGAGGGGAACTCAATAAACCATGAATTAGTTCAGAGCTGTATTCAGCTCAATTTGTTGCTGTAAGTTATCTTTTGTGAGTTACAATATCCACTTTCCAACTGAAAAGCTCTTACTAAATCACAGCAGCAGTCAATTTCAGTCATGACCCATGCAGGGCTGCCCTTTTCTTTGTGGTATTCAGCTGTCATTCAAGTCAACTCTTTTCATTAAATACACTGTACCCCATCCTATGAAGGCTAGCTCAAGACAAAACATTGCAACTGCAACTACTGCTACTAAGAAAAGTATGTATTAACTTCTAGTCCTCTATATATTCACTATCACTGATAAACAACCAGGGTGTGTATCCTTTTGAAATATGGAAAAGCAAGAGGTGTCCTTTGTCCCAGTACAATTCTGAACATGTCAAATACCATGGCTGTTCATTCAAAAGCAACTAAGTGTGCAGCACCAACTTCGGCATTCCAAAGACCTCATAGAGTCTTGAATCCTTTTTCTTAATATCTTTTAAAAAGTTTTACTTATAAAGAATTCACTTGTGAAGAAAAAACCATCTGTTAGTAGACTTCCATATGCACTTTTCTTTATGGTTCAAAAATGTTTGGGATTCCATTGTAGTAAAATAATTGTGTAGTTGTCTCTTATGCTCATAGTAAGACACAACTCATGGGGTTTATCTCTAAAAGGTTCATCTCTATCCAATGTGCAATATGCTTCTGTATGTAACCATTTGTCAACCTACTCAAGTTCAAAATATGGTAAGAGCTTGTACTCACTTTTTTTTAAAATAGTGTGAAAAACACGCCAAATTATGATTATTGTTAAAACCAACACCCAGTCTGATGTGGCCCTGATGTCACAAGTGAGGAAGACTTGGTTACAACAGTAGCAAGAATGGTGGGGCATAGACCAGGCATTCATCTTCACCTCAGTTTTATACTAAAGTTCCTTGTCTGCTCTGCATCATAAGGCCACAAAAGCACTTCAAAGATAAGATCTCCACAATAGACAAAGCCCTTTTCTCCACTTTGTTCTTAGATCATGGAGCTGCTGCTGCCCCATCCCTGGACTAAACCACATCTTCTGGGCTGAACTCACACAAACAGCACCCACAGCACATTGAGCTGAAACACAAGGCTCCTGCTCTTCTGCTAAACCTTCATCTGACCTCAGGCAAACCCCACAGAGCATTAAGGCAAGAAATAGAAACACAAGGCCATCCCCCTCCTTCCCACCCATCCCTCCCCCTGCCTTTCTCCTCCCACCATGGCCCCTTGGAAAATGCAAGTCACCCTTCCAACCCAAACCATTCAATGATTCTATTACATGATTCACTAATTTCACACCCTGTGACTAGTCCTGCACAATGTTTAGGGTATTCATTCAAATATTCCAGATGAAATTTTGTGTCCTGTGCTAGGACCCAATAGTTTGGGTTCGTAGGAACCTGTAAATATCAATAGAAGAATGCAGGTCAGATAATCAAGGCAGTTCTTGCGAGAATGATAAATTGTGAACCCAGAAAAGTCATGAAAAGGCTCAGAGTTCTGCCAGCCACCTGAAAGAGAAGCACATTGTGCCCATATCACTTAAGGATTGTTTTACAAGAGAAAATAAAATAAACACAGCATAATCAAAGATGTAAGCAGTATAACCAGTGCAAACTGTGACGGAAGCAATCTATACCAAGAAGTTCAGAATGAATTTATTAATTTTTCTTCTCTATTTTCACCTAATCTGAAAACCTCATTATTTCTTTTCTTTTATGTAAATCAAGAATGAAAATTATACTATATAGAAATCATAGTCATGTGTGCTTTTTAGTTTTGTCATTTTCTATCACAAAGGCAACCAAAACTTCCTTATTACAGGATATTTTGTGCATGAGTTACTTTTTCCAATGCAAAATGAGTAAGCCTCTTTTGAAAATTATAATCTTGTATTTAGTATTCTTTCAATAGATACATATCTGTATGTCCATTCATTTTGTGATAAAACCTCTATTTTGAGGTTATGTTCATTGTTTCTGTTTTTAATTGCTTCAGTGATGGTAGCAAGGGTTTGACTGCTAGGACACAAGCACACCCTTTGCAATGTAATAGGTGCCTGATCCTTTCTGGAAAGATCATTAACCTGAATCAAATATGACCACATGAATAAATAAATTGTGTTTTCTTTTTGAAAGCAACACAAGCAGCCTTCCTGGTGTGTGACAAGTCTTGAAATGTAAAGTTAAATGTGTGTTTACCTGAATAAATAAAATACCTGCAATCCACCATAAAATCTCAACTCAACCTGCGTGTTCTTAAGTATCCCACTGTGTTAGCCCTCTGATCTTTTCTTGATGCTGTAAGTGTAGAGGTGCTTGAAAGCTAAGAGAGCTAATTTCAAACTCCTGTTATAAATAGTTGTGTGCTTTCATTACAAGAGTCTTGCCTAACACTCAAGAGGAGGTCCTTTAGCAGAATCTGGAGGCCAGCTCTTTTTTCCCACAAGGCTGTAATCACTTTCAAACCTGGTGTACTTCCAAACAACTTTTTTTGTTAAATTAAGTAGGAATTTCAATGTGAGAAAACCCACTTTTATTTTCCTGCCTAGCAGTGTTTAAAGAATGCTTTAGGGAGAGGAAAAAGATGGTTTTGAAATTCTTCCAGCTAGGACTTGCACTTAGCCATGCCATTTTCTCAAGCCTTAACTACAAGCTTTCCTTGTTTTATAGTGGCTTCTACTTCTGCAATTTGTAAGGAAGCCTCTGTGCAAAGGCAGACTGATTACCTGAGAATGTCTAACACATCAAGTTCTTTGAAAGATAGACAGCAGGACCAATGGTCCTCACAAACAGGACTTTGCATGATGAGAAGGAATGTGCTGGGCATGCTGCAGACTGAGGAGTCTAAGCCAGGAGTAGAAGTTTAGGTGCAGCAAACAACAACGTGCAGGGAGATTAAGCACCATCACTGCTTTATCCAAGAAAACAGGTAGGAAGAGTTTCTTTGAACCAGCCACGGGGGCTCTGCCACAGACTTGGTTGAAAGAAGAATAAATTCCATGCTTTGTTTGTTTTATTGTTCTTGTTGGAGACTCTAAAGCAAAAATGTATGCTGTGATTATGAGCTCTTAGAGAAGGCCTCTGGACCATTTAATTTATTTCTCTTTCATTTTTTATTTCTTTTAAAAAACAAGAAAACAGCCTTGGACAAGGGTAAGGCTTCACAGGAGTCATAAATTGTAGTAGCTAGAAAGAATTTCAGCAGCAAGTAATCCTCCTCAGGGCTGTACCTGACTTCAGTTTAGAGGAACAAACAGAACTTCTGCAGTTTACAGAAGCTTTTAGCTAGGCTTCACCCAGTTGTCTCCCAGGCACACATATAGCTTTCTTCTTCTGCATGTTCTTGGGCAAAGGAATTTTAGTAGATTTTCATATATTTGGTTGGGCATGTATGGCCTGTGCAGAGTCTTTTTAGTTTGTTTTCCATCAGAAAAGGCTTAAAGGAGTCAGAGAGATCTGCTGCATCACACAAAATATATTCCCCCACCTTGCTGTGCTTCGCTTCACAGCAGATTTTCTTTAAGTAACCCTTCTATGTATGCAGTTGACAAATTATTGAATGCATCATGCCTACAATGACAAAATCAGAAAGAATATTAAGACCCAAAGATTCTGGAGAGTTTAAATACAAATTAGAAAAACCTCAAAAGTAAAATATCTATCTGGTAATGAAAAATGAAAATTATCCTGAGCATTGAGACTGAAGGGAGATTCCTGCCGTCTCCTCATTCAATCTTTTTTCTGAATGTTTAAAAGACTGATGACAGCAAAGCCCAGTTGTTCTTCTCTTTGGAATGCATGTATGATTTCAAATAAATAAAGATGCTTAGCAAATGGAAAGATTAGGATTTCTGCACATTTTGAAAGAGTCATGCATGACAGTACCCTAATTCTTTTCAGACAACCCAAGTTCACACAAAGCATGCATTAAACATGAGAAATGTATGGATATTTTTACATATTCAAACATCAAACCCATAAAATGTTCACAAGTATATATCCCTCTAGAAATATACTATTATGTTTTTCACAAGAATAAGCAATCCCCATTTTTATCATCATAAGTTTTTCTTCCATTACTGTTTAGGTCTAGAGCAGGATATTGAGTGTGCTGGGTAGTTGTTGCCAAAAGAATTGGGGAAACGTAGCTCTTCAGTTTTTAGGCTGCATGTTCTTAATAAATTTAATTCCAAAATAATCTTATCAAAATAAAAGATATAGGAGTTACCACATTTTGCACTAAATATTTTTCTATTATATGTAACCATGCAATGCTTATATAAGCAATCTTTCTATTGTATGTAACAATGGATTATGTAGTATAGTTTTCTCTAGTATAGTCTGGCATAGTTTTATGTAGTACAGTCTTCCAGAGTAAGAGCATTCTTTTGACTAAAACAAATTTACCTGTGACAATCACACAGAAATTTCAAAAGGCAGTCTGAGACCAGCTGTGATTTTTTTCTGAGGCTGGCTTTCCTGGTATTTTGATATTGATATGTTCAACTGGCCTCCCACACCAAGCCTTCTAATATTCTCTGCATTCACACCTTAAATAGTTTCCAAGTAAAGCCAGATACATTCCTCATTTTAATATTTTTCACCAATGGATTGAAAAGTCTGAGGCAGCTGTAGGGCACAGATGTTGATGTTTGAAATTATTTATCTTCCCTTTAGTGCCTCTAGCTAAGTGGTTGACTTTTTATGCTGTTATCACCATAAGTGAATCTTGGTGGTTATTTAGTTAATCTGGGGTTAGCCCTCTTGCAGATGTCATTTTGTGACTGCTGACAAAATTCTTCATAGCATGACTTTCATGGCCAATAAGAATGGCATGTCTGCTTAAATTAAGTAAAATCCAGTGATAGAGATGCAGAATTCTTTTTGTCCAGTTTTACTTGAACTGGGCCTTGAAAAGCCTTTTTCTGGATCCTGGTTTCCTCCAGGATGATATGCCTCAGATTCACGAGTATACTCTCTCAATTGCACAAACAAACTCGTAAAAAGAGGTTCACCAGTTCTCTGTAAATATGTACCATTATGTACCTATACCTAATGGCACGTTGTATCTTGAGCTTTGTTAAAGCTTTTAATTAAAACATGTTAACAAAGCCTAACAAAAATAAATGAAACTACTCACAAGGAAATTAAATTGAGAAGCTAAGCTCATTTATAATTATTGTATTTCAATTAGGCTTTACTAGGGCTGGGTGAAGGGAGAGATAAAAAGAAACTACTTTGATGTCTGAGTTTCATAAATATTTCTAGTGTCCTGTTTGTGAAGTCCACAATATTAATGATAACAGTTTATGGTGTGCAAGCTTTTTCATGCCAATTACTGTACCTGAGAATTAAGTCATGGCATAACATCTGAACATGTCGAGGCTCAGCCCATTGGCTTTGTAGAGCAGGTTTGCTTCATTGCATTCAGTGGAAGTAGAACTACTCATGTCTCTGATTCACAGATTCAATAGACTTCATAGTTCTGATTCATAGATTCAATAGACTTCATAGTTACTTTGCCAGAATTTCTGATTGGTTCAGATTGTAGGATTTTACCAGTTTATTTCTACATCAGGTCCATATCTCTTAGTTGGATTCAAACTTATTTATTACATAGCAACAGCATACTAATATTAACCAAATTTAGCTTCCAGTTTTTCCATCTTATCATATTGTGCCACTAAACTGAGGACATGTGAAATATCAGGACTCCTCTAGTGATGCAAATATTTATTGCTAGAAACTTAGTCAACATTTTACAGTCTCCTATCACCATACAATGGTTTTTCACACACTTTAGAGTTCTAAAATCTTCTCTTTTTTTTGTGTGTAACAACTCAGTCCTAATCTTTCACAATTTCTCATTAGTTCATTAATTTAAAAGTATTAAATATGGGAAACCAAATAATGTCATTCACCTATTACACACTGTCTTCTGTTAACACCAGTTATGCTTTCTTAAGTTACAATATTTTTTTACATAGTTAGCAACACTTTACATTTTAAAACATATATTTTTCCATTCAAAATTTTGCTGTAAAGATCAAATAAGTTTCAACAATCATTGCTGATTTTCTATTCTGGATTTCTCTAATTTACTAAGACAGTGCACATGGTTACAAGTGTGATTCTTTCTTAAAGGACATAAAAATGCCCATTAATCTCCTATGGTGATGACCCTTGATTAGCAAAGTTAATGATGCCTGTATGCACTTACTGGAAATAGATTAGGAGTCTAATAGTTACTACTAGCATTTCTCATCATACTATTAAGATCATTAAAAAAAAATCTTTTTTAAAAAAGATATTCAATTTTATCATAAAGTCATTGATTTCCTTCCCCAGTGATTCACTCAAGCTGTTTGGGAGAATTGGTTCTAATGGATTTCTGTATATTTGTTTTGTTAGCTCCTGTCACCACCAGGAAAAAGCTCATCACTTAACGTGGAAACCCAAAAGTAACTTTCAGGCATACTTCATGCAGGCAAGGGATTATGCAACTAATCTGATCACAATAATCTGGGATAGAAAACAATGATATAAAAGTACATTTGAATGCTGAAGCCATGGCTAATTTTTTATTTCTAAATGCCATAGCACTAGACCTAAGTTGAAGTGTGAATGTACCACTTCTTTTTTTTTTGGTCTCCTAGCATCCCAGCATTTCTCAGAAGAATTAGTAAGACAGACATAATACTTGCTAAAAATACTACTTGACTTGTTGCCCATGGTTTCTTGGCCTCCATGGCAGCCATAACACCATCCCAGGCTGCTTTTCCCTCCAGCTGTACAAAATAATTGGTTATATTCAAATATTTTCTCTGCATAGCAGTTCATACCAAGGCAATCTCACTCAAGGTCTCCTGTGTCCAAATGTATTTTGATGTGTTAAAGACAGAGACAGAAGACAGCTTTAGAACACTGTTGAAAAAGCTAAGAGCATTTCTATAAAATTACTTGAAAAGTAAATTTTGTGAAATGACTGAAAACTGTAATTGCTGTTGACACATAGTAAATGCTCTATATTCTGTTGATAAGACTTTCTCATACCATTTTCATGGGTCAAGAGCAACTTAAACATACGTAAAGCAGAAGTTGTTTTGGTTTGTTTATTTTTTACAGCTCCTTTCCAAAAACTCAAACTAGAATCACAAATTTGATTTATTAGGTTGGAAGAGACCTCCAGATATCTCTGGTTCAACTGCCTGTTGTACTGCTTTGCAGGGTCACCTATGAAATCAGACCAGGTTGCCAAGAGTTCTATCCACTCCTCTAAACTTCCAAGGATGGAGGATGCACAGTCTCTCAGGGTATCTTCTTTGCAGCCTCTTCCAGTGCTTGAAAATATTTGGCCTTATGTCAGAACCTCAGTTTCAATTTATGACTTTTTGTCTTGATTTCAGCTGGGGAAGAGTTAATATCCTTTCCAGTGATTGCTTTGAAAGGAATGTCAATACTAACTATTGGTTTTGTTTTTAATTTACACTATTTAAGGAGTTTCATCTTTCCATTGAAAAATAGTTAGAATGGTGAAAGGGTCAATGAAATATTTCATATCATACATATCACAGTCATGTAAATGGAGGTCAGCTTGGGGGCAATAATCATAATCAGGTTATTGTTGTTGTTGTTATTATTATTTTTCTGTTCATGTTTCCATTAAACTGTCTTTATCTCAACTCACGAGGGACATTTTCTCTCTTTCCCCTCCTTTTTTTTCCCTTTTCCCTTCTTGGTGGGGGGACAGGGAGACGAAGGGTAACTGAGCAGCTGCATGGTTCTACTTGATGGCCAAGGTTAAACCACAACACTATTGTAATTTGTTCTCTCACCATGCAACTCAGTCTAAAGGCTGGCTTCCTTTTCTTAATAACCTTATTTTGGGCACTGTAACACTGCTGTTACATTAAGTCATCCCCCAAAGCCCCTCCATCCAGCTGCTATTGGCACTCAGGGCACTTGACACACAAAAGAGTAGTGGGTGCACTTTGAGGAATGTGTTTGGTTAGTTGTCTTAAGTTGGTTATTAAAACAGTAAATTTCCAGTGGCATTTCAAATCCCTTATATTGAAATAGATAATGACCAATTATACCAGTGGTTTAGGCATCGCAAATGATATGGAAAAACTCCTTAAACTTCCCAAAATTGTTCAGTAATGCCATCATTTCACTCTATTTCAGTGGATCAATTATAATCCTTCCTTTACAAAATAAATGAAATCACCACATCCAAAGGGGAAAAGGCTGTGAAGTAAAGCAGTATATAGTGCACGTTTTTTCATGGATTTCCTAAAACTATGTCAGAACTTCTGATTTTTTATATTTATAATTCCAATATTAATTTTGTAGTGGCACACAGTACTTTTGTTACAGAATCATGGAATCATGGAAATATTTAGGTTGGAAACGACCTTTAAGATCATCAGGTCAATCATAAATGTAGCACTGGAACGTACACCACTAAACCATGTCCCTAAATGCCACATCTGCACATCTTACAAATACTTACAGGGATGATGACTTCCTCACTTCCCTGGGCAGCCTATTCCAGTGCTTGTAAGTTCTTTTGGTGAAGAAATCCTTCCTCAAATCCAATCTAAACCTCCAACAGTGTAACTTGAGGTAATTTCTTCTTGTCCTATCACTCATTACTTAAGAGATGAGACAGACCACCATCTGCAACCTACTTTCAGGTAGTTGAAAAGAGCAATATGGTCTCTCCTCAGCCACCTTTTGTCCAGGCAAAACAAGCCAGTTTGTCCAGCTGCTCCTCTTATGTCTTATTCTCTAGACTCTTCACTAGCTATGTTTCTCCTCCCTGGATGCACTCCAGCACCTCAAAATATCTTTCTTGCAGTGAGGTTTCCAAAAGTGATGAGTACAGAGGGCTAATCACTTCCCTAGTCCTGCTGGCTGCACTGATACAAGGATGATACTGGCTTTCTCTCTTTAAGAGTCTATATATGATGATAGAAAACTGATGGAAGAATTTGGGGTGTTTGCTACTGAGTATTTTCACTGGTAACTAAAACATATGTTCTTATACAAGATTAATAACAAGCATGCAAGCTCTTTAGTCATATCAAGAACATGTATTTCCATCGGGTTGTATTAAATAAAAAAGTAACTATAACCAATCAACTTTACTTCTTCAAAGTGTAAAGAATAGTAAATAAATTCTGAATGTTATGTTTTTCTATCTCTATTTTCATATTACTCAATTCTTATACCTTCAGTAAGTGGTATGAGCGCTGATCCCTCAAGTGTTTAAATGCCATGTAAGCTGCTGCCTCGGCACACAACACTCTCTGTTGTAGACAAACTCATTTAAAAAAAAATAGGTGAGGAAAGCTCTGCTCAGATCATATGCAGCTGATATGGCATCTCTGTCCACTGGAGAAAAGAAATACAGAGAAATGTTGGTTGAACACAACTGCCATCCAGCTAGGCCCAGTTTAAATTCCCCACCCCCCATCTTGCTTTCCTTCTCTGTCTCTCTCTCTCTCTCCCCCTTTGTTAGATTCACACACTCTGCTTTTCCAATTGCTTTAGCCCGAAGCAGTTGACATTTACCCCAGCTAGATAATCGAGGAATAACATTTGCGTTACAGTTTAACATGACCTCTGCCTCTACACCTCTTTTTAGATTACCTTCCCCCCCAAAAAATGGTTGCTGACACTATAGTGAGGCAGTAGGTGGGAAAAAAAGAAAAGAGAAGCTTATTATTGCAGTGGCACAGTCAATGTCATGAGAAGCTGCTCTGCCCTTTTCAGTTGTGGGTGAGCAACTATTAAGGAAAAGGTATTAAAAGGAGGAACAACTGTGATGCAAGGGACACACAGGTTAAGCTCAAAGCAAAGGTTAATGGATTGACTGTTACCTGTGTATGAGGCTTAATGTTGGTCTATACACAAGAGAATTGCTTCTAGGATGTCTTTTTTTCATGAAACTAAATTAAAGGGCTAATTTATTCCAGCATAAAAGAGTGAGGTGCTGCTGTTGTCAGTTATTGTTGTTTTAATACACGTAGACATGTTTTTGTTCAAAATGTTTGCTGTTTATTTGCAGCACAGTGTTCTATAAGGTGATAAAGCTAGTGAAAAGGAGAAAATGACATATCTGGTTGAAGATGCTCACTGAAATCTTAAACAAAAGGATTTTAACGTTGGTCAAGGAATTCCAGACAAAGTTTAGAGTAACAGTTTAATAGTTACATCACATTTTAAAAGCAGAAATTTTGATTTCAGAAGAGTGTATCTCAGAAACAAAAAGAATGAAACGGTCTAAAGGAAGAAGGGAAAATATTTCCTCTCTGTTTTTCATACTATTAATTCCTTCTTGTGTTATTTATAAAATAGAAGTCAAACTCCAGTGACTGCAAATTCTTAGAAGAGTATCAAGTGAACAGATCAGCATGTAACTGGTCACAAAGAGTAAACATGAAGTTGGAAAAGAGTACCTACTTTGCAAATTACTGAGCCAAGCTAATGTCTATATGTTAAAAGCAGATTATTTCTAATAATTCCAGAAGGACAAAAAACACAAAAAAATGCCCTGGCTCATACATTCATAATTTGCTTCCAATTTACCATCCTCAAAGTGCTAAAATATTTTGTACTTATAATGCGTTACCAATACAGTAACTGCTGTCACCAATACAGACAAAATATTCTGGAATGTAAGTGAAATCTTGTCCATAGAAGAAACAGTGACAGAAGACAAATGCATTTAAAATGAAAGGAAAACAAGGAATATCAGGTTTAGGCCATCTGTGCATTTTGAACTTTGTAGAGGCTGTTTCATCATGATCATTTTCATTATCTAGACTTTTTTTTTAAACACCACCTTCCACTCGATTAAATCATGCTTTCAGGGAAAAACTAAACACACAATCTCAGCATTATAGCTTTATGCAGAAAAAGAGGCAAATCAGCCAAATTGTCAGAAACTGTCTTCTAAAACTTAGATCCTTTTCTTGCTTGCTTGCTTGTAATTTTACTTTTGGGAAGATCACCAAAAGTAATACATAACAGAATTCTTTATCACAATTGCAAGAAGAGCAGGAGTAATTAGCAGTATGGTAGTATATTGGAATATCAGATTTCAAAAAATGTCCTTTTAAAAATTCCTTGTTAATATGTTCTTTATAATATGACCTGCCACTCAGCTTCCTTATTGATGCTGAATTATTCCCAACCAATCATTCCTAGGGTATTTTCCTCAATTTTATTTTATATTTCTTGAGTAACTTCCAGAATTTCTCATGGGATATTATTCTGAACTTAATACAATCTACTGTCCAGAACTTCTTTTCCAATACACATTCTTATACCCTGTCTGTTGTTCAAATTATTTTTCAGCACAAAGGCTGGGTTATTTTCTCACTTATTTATGCAAGCTGTAGCTGGTAAGATTGTGTTATGACAAATTGTTCCCACTAGAAGACTTTAATCCTTATTTATACCCAACATGAGTCTTAATTATCACTTCCGCAGACCACTTTTTATTATTTATAAATATATTGAGTTCTTAAATATTTGCTTATTAAGCCCAGAAAACTACCATATATTATCAGATAGTACTCACAGAAAAATTAATGACTGAAATATCTTTTTTTTTAAATTCAAATCTGTGGCATTTTGGCCCATACATAAAGAACTGTGCAACCATTTCTCTACTGTAAGAGGATACTGTGATGTAATTCATAAAAAACGAACACCTTAATCTTTACATTTTTAGTATTTTTGGAATTTGTTTATGTTATCTGTGACTGTGGCCTTCTGGACTCCAGTGAAGGGTCTCTTTCCAAAGAGATCTTTCATTCACAGGGTAGCATAGCTCTTTTCCCTCATCAGCTCCTCTCCATGCAAGCCCAACCTTTCCAACACCCACATGGTGCTAAGGAGAAGCAAAAGCAACCCAAGACATCTTCATCCTGGTCACCTTCATCTATTCTGTCAATCTTGGATAGAAAAAGTCCCCAACAGGACTACAGGTAGGGAAGAGAGGAAAGATTAATTACTTTTAAACACTTTTTTGTTTCCAAAGCACTTCTTTGGTGTATTTATGAGATAAAATTAATGACTACAATTCCCATGAAGAACAACTCTAGATGCCATTTCTATGCACACAGAAAAAATTGTATCTATGCTATAAAACCCAAGAATGCTATGTTCTTGATCTGAGATGGTCTGTAGTACTTGTGCCTATGAACAGTGACAGAGTACTGACTTCCCAAAGGAAAATGTTGAGCCAGTCAATATTACGGCAAACCTGACTCTACATGAGGACATACTTACAGTCACTTCTGTAGATACAGGAGTGATGGTTCATCTCTAGGGAATCTAGACCATGACATGGCTTGCAGTTCCTAGAGAATGAATGCAGAGAAAACCTGGCAGGAAGCTACAGGCAGCTCTTCAGTGCTTCTGTGCCAGCAAACTCATCCTGTATCTCCCCTACAGGATTAATCAGAGGTGAGCACAGTGAGATGACAGTTTCAGAGATACCTTGTGGTTCATTTTCCACAGAGGTAGTGCTATGTGTACTGAGCTCAGCAAGCAAAAATGGACCCTGGACAATGAACAGAAAACTTCACCCTGGACATACTGTTAGAAGCTGATTATACTCAGACTACATTTCAGTCTACACTCCTTGTGTTACCTTTTTAACAGGATAAGCTCTGCCTCACTTTACAGCAATAATATCACACCAATCTTTGTAATACTTAGAAGAGCCAAGTCCCATTTTAACAAAGCTGTTCCAGAAAGATTTGTGCTATAAGTGCAAGATTTGGCTTTTCCACTGCTGAGTGACTCTGTGAGTTGAAGTCCACACATGTGTAATGATGAATGGCAGGTTAAACATCATAGAATCATAGAATAGTTTGGGTAGGAAGGGACCTTAAAAGTCATCGAGTTCCAACCCCCCTCCCATAGGCAGGGACACCTCCCACTAAATCAGGCTGCTCAGTGCCTTGTCCAGCCTGGCCTTAAACACCTCCAGAGAGGTGGCATTCACAACCTCTCTGGGCAACCTGTTCCAGTGTTTCACCACCCTCACAGTTGTTTCTAGTCCTCCCATCCAATATCATATTAAAAAGTTCTTCCCCTGCCTTTCTGTAGGACCCCCTCAGGTACTGATAAGTTACTATAAGGTCCCCCCTGAGCCTTCTCTTCTCCAGGCTGAACAACCCCAACTCCTTCAGCCTGTCTTCAAAAGCCAGTTGCTCCAGCCCTTTGACCATCTTTGTGGCCCTCCTCTGGACCCTCTCCAATAGCTCAGTGTCCTTCCTGTGTTGAGGGCTCCAGAACTGGACATAATACTCCAGGTGGGGTCTCACCAGTGCCGAGTAGAGGGGCAAAATCACCTCTCTGGACCTACTGGTCACACTCCTCTTGATGCAACCCAGGATTTGGTTGGTCTTCTTGGCTGCAAGTGCACACTGGTGGCTCATGTTGAGTTTGTCATCAACTGACACTCCCAAGTCTTTCTCTTCAGAGCTGCACTCATCATGCCTTCAGTTCACTCAAATCAAATACGGACAGTCACCTACAAGGAATTCCCTCCTCAGGCATCCTTCCTCCGCAAAGACTTGACCTGCTGCATCTTGAGCAATAAAACTAAATTACAAAATTTTTAATACCAAAATTGTAAAAACTAGACGGCATAATCTATACAAGACTTTAAATTACATTTTCTTCTAAGTTGTTTCATCTATGTAACACTTTTAATCTCCAAACTTCCTTTATTATTCTTGCAAGCACAAAGAATTTTAAAATTATAAATGGGAAAAAAAATTGAGGTGGCTACTAAGAAAGCAAGAGGAAAACATGTTGGAAAAATTGCTATTTAGCTATTTATATTTGAATGGCTGCCACACAGAGTGATGATGAAAATAATTGTTTTTTCCCTTCTGTGTGCATGTGAATATTTTAATGGTTGGTTTAGGCTTTAGTTTAACAGCACATGGAGTCTGTATCTTTCAGCTGGATATATTTATTTCAAGGTACTTAGAAGCTGACTTTTATGAGATTATTTAGGCAGTGATTATTTTTGTTGAGAAATGTGTCCTTTATCCCTCTCATTCATCCACTGTTAAGATATTTCTGTTTGTCAGAATGCTTCCATTTCTGATAAATGACTGAAGACTGACTGCTACACTTTATTAAAAAGTAATAACAATTTTTGTACGCACCCTTCACATTGTAAGGGGGGGACCATGAATCAAAGGACACTGCCTGTCTGGGCCTGATAAATGCATCGTTTACCAGCTGAGGAGTTATTTAGGACTGGCTATTAATTTAAATCACATTTATCTTCCCTGAATGGGGGGAGGTTGCTGTGATAGGACTGCGAATGACCAATAGTGCAGCTAAGTGCACATTATTTATTACTACCGACTGCAAAGCACTGCACAATATGTTAAAAAAACCCAGTGCCAATTACCATGGTTAATCTAGTCAGGGCAGTAACAAATTTCTTCCTAACGCAAGCCAATTTCTACACTTGTACTTTTCAGTCTCTGGAAAGTCAGTGTTTGCTCAAATTTCCTGATCATTAAAAGCAGATTATGTATCCTCTCCTAAAACACGATGGGAAATACTAGAACCTTGAAGTCTTTTCTTCACTGTGGAGGAAAAAAAAAACACCCAAAAAGAGGCTTTTTGAGACATTTAAGAACAGAAATTTCTTGAGGACAGTAAAATCATGTTAAGCCTTCTTTATGGGAGGTTTCTGAGTTTTGTCCCAATGTATCTTAGCAGAAAGAAGTTTCTCTGAGTTTTAGGGAACAGTTACTGCCACTGCCATCTAACCTTATAGAAAATTTCACACACAGAATTCTGATCATGCATAGAGCTCTGTAAAACCCAGTATATGAAGTCAGCCCACTCTTACATCTACCTTTTGTTGCTGTGGACTAAGGTAGTGGTTAAGACAGGCACCTCTGAAATATAAATGTGTAAGTATAGTGAATATTTTTTGTAGAACAGATACTGATTGCAATAAGTGCATCTATGGTGGTGGAAGTCACCCCTGGAGATCTTACTGAAGCCAAAAACTTGTTGAGATGAAAAATATGGCCTCCATTGTTGCTTCCAAGTGCCAGTGCGCAGGGGCACAGTAAGTAAGGGAGACACGGAGAAAAGAAGGAAAGCATAATTCTCTTCCATCTTGCATGCAGGAGAATATTGATGACAAAATAAGAATAAAGCTTTACTTTCACATTAATACTTGCTATTATTGTTCCACACCTACGCAAAATTAGGGTCCCTTCTGGAATTCTGAAGCATTTAAACTAAATATAACACCTCTACATTGTTTGTATAAACAGTAAGAGCAGACAAATAACTGGATAACTAACCAGAAGTCATCCTGATTTTTCTATCAAAAGAATAATTTAATGCAAGATGGTGTCTGGTTTTTCTCCATGAGGTATATCTAGTGTTATTATTCAGCCAAATAAGGAACTAATGCAGGACATTTTATTACAAAGATGATTTTCATAATTGCCTCCTCACTCCTAAAAGTCTATACAACTTTGGGGATCTACTTTTCTTACTGGTATACACATCCTGTTTATCACTCTGAGGATTTGAAGCACACCTAAGTAATCTAGGACTAGAAGGGAATGTGGGGACTATGTCTAATACCATGCTCTCGAAAACAACCATATCACATAATCTTTTTACACTTATAAAATTCCACGTTAAAACCAATTAGCTTTTTGTTCCTCATCCTCTACACCTCTACCATGCTTGAGGAGCTCTTTCAGGGAATGATTTCTGTGCTAGATAAGATCCTTTATTTTGATTTCCAGCATAACTACAGTTAGCTATTTCTTTGCATGCCAAAACTGACATTCAGCTTAAATAATTCCCCTCTCTCCCTTATGTTTATCTCTATATGTATTTATAGACAACAATCAGATTTACTTTAGGAAACCAGACTGGTTTTTTAAGCTAAACATGCCAAATTACTTCTGTGTCTTTTTGTTATTCGTTTACCAGATCATCCTACTAGTGTTTCTCTCTGTTGTTAATTGTAGTAACAGTTCATCTTCCTTTTAGTACATACATGGTGCTTAAGATTAGGTTTAATTGGAGTATTGTGTGGTGCTACTAAGTCTTTCCTATCCTTGATGAAAACAGCTCCATGCTATACCTCAGAAACACATTTGCCTTTTTTCACAACTACAGCATATTGGCAGCTCATGGTCATATTCTGATCAAGTAGAGAGTTTAGGTCACTCTCCTCTTGGTGACTTCTGACAGATGAGTCTTAGCTTATAGCAGAGTATTCATGTTATTAGTCCCCGAGTGACTGACCTTGTACTTTGTGCTATTGAATTTCTTCTTACTTCTATTGCTGTCGATCTCAAGGCTATTTGATTCCTCAATTGTGATATCTCCATCCTCCTTCATACTGATGATGTCTCCTAGCACTGATGTTATCATTCTTTCTGCACACTAGTAAGATTCTTTCTAAAAATTCAACCCCTCTCTTACTGAGATGTCTCAAAACTGGACCAGAAGAAACTTTTGCCATAATAAGGACTGATAGTGCCCTTTTTATATACATTAGCCACCACTCTTCAGCCAGCCTTTTACCCACGCTATGTCTCCTCTGACAATCTTCTCCAGATTGAAAGCTTTTACTGGTCCTGTGACTGTACACTGTGATTTTTGATGCTTGATATCTGAACATCTTCCATTTGTGTGATGCTAGAGATGAAAGGGTGGGTTCTTCTGGGTTCTTTTGTAGCATTTTCTTGTCACCTGATTTGAAAATCACTCTCTTACAAAAGTGCCTGTGACAGCTCTTTCTAAGAATATAGATCTGAGCCCTTATGAAACTGTTCTGGGAGGAGAGAGAAGGAAAGGCATAGACTGATTGGTGGGACCACAGCATTTTGTTGTCTGAGCCACAGCAGTGAAGGAAAACACAGGCACAGGCACAGCTGAACAGAAGACTGTGACTCAAATATGTGGCCAAAAAGAAGTCTGTTGCTTTCAAATTTTCAGCTATCAGGCATCACAGTATGCCAGCTTCCTGTCAAAAGCATAGAAAAGACTGAATATTTTCAGGTCAAAAGCTGCTATCGCTTCATATAGTTTTTCATAACTCAGAGTTGTACAGTCTGAATATTCAGGGCAGGAAGATTTGCCCTGAAAAGTTCACATGTCAGCCATTTGTAGTGCAAATAATGGGTCATAGCCACATTGGTTCATATTTTATACCAGATAACTACATATTCCCCAGCCAAATATCTGAGCTGTGCTATACTGAAAAATACTTTTGATCCTGTTTGTGCCATGTTATGACTCCAAGCATTTTGTTTTCTACATAGACTATAGAAAAATCCTTGACCTGGTTAATCCTCAGGCTCTGATCTTTCTCTGAGTAAAAGATACACAGACACGTCCGGAGGTGAACACGGAAGATCACACTACTTATTCTATTGCTTCAGCTCTTTCCTTTTTACCAAAAAACATTTGTAGGAGCTCAGTCTGTGTCACTTCCTCTGCTTACACTGCAGGTATTCAAAAGACTGTCCTAATTATCCCATCCCCCTTCACACATGCCCACACCCAATTAATAATGTTCAGTGATGTATGAAGTTGAGTTTACATTAATGTAATTTTTTAATACATTAAAGTGCTGCACTTCTCATGCATTTTATAAATAAATGTCTCTAATTTATAAATACTTGTGCTGCCCTGGGGAGCACAGAATGTGAAAGGGAAAGGGCAACAGGGGTACAACCCTCTCTCTTCCCACTCCCATTTGTAGCTCCTGGAGACGCTCAAAGAGATTAAAACTTGCTCTTGCCAAATCCCAGGACATGCAGCTATTACTTACCTTGCACAGGGCAATACATTCTAGGCTTAGAAAAGAGCACTTGTCCTTTGCTGCCTCTGTTGTAAAAATTGAGTTTTTCTCTAAATAAGGAAAGCAAAATGATCCAGGTGCATCAGAATCAACATTTTTCTGTCAAACCTTGCTCTTTGCAAAGCCTGGAGTTTTGTAATATAGACAGAAAATATGTGCTTGTGTATATGGGGAGCCACAGGATGGAAAGTTTTTTAATTCAGAGTAATATTTACCAGATCAATGAAATTAAGATTCTCTGTTACTTAAACCACAGTTCATTTGAGTTAATGTAAGATCTAATCACACATTTCAACTGGGGATGAGAGGGTAAAATGACACAGAAATACCTAAAAAGAGAAAGTATCACCAGGTGAAATTTCAAAAGTAGTCACTGATGTTGTCTGGCTTGATCTTGACCTTATTTGTGTGTGTATGGGGAAAGTCAAGAAGAAAGAGACATAGGCAAATGGTCTTTGGGAATTCCTCTGTTATTTGGCTATTGCTACCAAATGTCTAAGAATTTTGACTCATTTTTATTTCATTTATTACTGTACAATTGTATGCTTCTGAAGCAGGAAGTTGTAATACATTTGTACAGTACCAAGTACAACTGTATAACGTAGCCATAAATACTTCTCTGGAACAAGAACCAAGTATGTGATATAAAAAAAAATTAGAGTTTTTAAAATGTTATATACTAAAGTACAAAGAGGAAGAAAGTTGTGGCTTTGTCCCTAAATATTTACATAAAGAATGAATATTCACCTATGCAGAGAAAACAGATATTTTAGCCTTTCAAATTAATTGGTTTTGCTGCTGTCTCCTATCGTGGGTTTTTTAACCAGCAAAAAGAGCTGTTTCTTTTGAGTCAAGCTCAAGGTGAAGATGTTATACAGGTAATTGAATGAAAATTTAAGGAATTTTGGTTTTAGTTAGTATCTACAGCTCTTCTGCAGCTCTTCCTGTGAGATGGTCTCAGAATATGCAGCTGCATTGTTCTTTCTGAGCTATGTTTGCAGACTATTTCTAGCCCACATCAATGCAATCCAAATAATCCTCAGAAGTTGCTTCATTATTTATTAGAAAAAGCAATCTGGCATGAGGTGTGTTATCGACAGCTGAAATCCAATACTCAAAGGTCACCAAAACAAATACCAGAAAGAAAAGGTGTTAAGGCAAATAAAAATACACCTTTTTAATTTTGACTGAATTGATTAAATAACAATTGAGTGGTGTCACAGGTCATAAGGCTTTGAGACATAAGGTCAGCTTAATAGAAAAGAGCCTGGGGCCATGTCACAGGGTATGCTCTGAGGCCTGGCACTGAGGCCACATCATTGTCCTTGCTCCTGCCCATACCCCATGTAGTCTGAAATGAAGAAATGCCTAAACAGAATAGAGAACAGTCTAAATAGACTAGTGCTTATCACTGAGGGCTTCCTCCTGAATCAATGCTGCTTAGGACTGATTGCTTTATTTAAAGAGAGAGTACTGAGCATCTCCCAGTAAACATTTTATAAAATTCAGCAGGCTGAGGGGAAAAGAAATAACAGCACAAACAAAAATCTGAAACAACAAAAAACCTTTCTACACCAACAGTGCTCTGTAATATATGTACATTTCATTCCAGTCTCACAGTTTAGCCCAGATATTTGGAGGCTGACATGAAACAAGTGAAGTAGAAAGTAAACAAATACAGTGAAATCAAAAGAACTTTCTGCAGGATTCTAAGGAGGAAGAACTGTACAATGGCTTCTACACACTAGTAAGTTCACACTATCATTAACCAACACTACAATATTTGAGTAGCAGTGTTCATTTTTTTGTATGCTAGCTTATTGTGTTCCTCAAAATCTCTAGCCCAGAGAATTTACAGAAATGCATACCTTCACATACTGTGATTGATCTTTTCAAAAGGATTTGATAATTTATTGTTCAATAATGCAAAAGGATTGGTCTGCATCTATTTCAGCCACCTTCTTAAACTTGCATTCCTTTGTCATGGGTTAGTTTTTCACATGCTTCTTTTTTCATGCATGGACATGTATAGTCTATTTTGGTCCACTGATGTTCCAGCATCCATTTGAAAATCAGCCCCTGCAGTTCCCTGTTAGTTCCCAGACTTGCCATGGCAAAGGTGTTGCTAAAGTTTGCTCTAGATTTGACCTGATCATGTTCCCACTTAATGAATGGGTAAACTTCTGCTGATTCTCAGGAAAGTGATTCTCATTTATTATTTAAATTATAATTTTGCCAAGTAGTGCATTGCCTCACTACATAACTCAAGTAATGGGAAGTTCTAGAGACTACCTGTCTACCATTCATTTTTCAAAATCCGCCATTATCTATGAAATATGAAAGATGATGCAGACAAAAAATCTAATTATACCCTATTAATAAATTATAATTTTCAAATGCAAAAAGGTACTTAAGGAGGTAGGATATGGGATCAATTAACTGACAACAATCACTGTCTCATATGACTTCTTGGTGGAAAGAATGCTTTTTACCACTCAGAAGCTGACACCTCTTTTAATGTATATTCTATCTAATGACAATTTATTACTGCAACTATAGTTGTTTAGAGCTGGAAAAAAGTAACTTTTGTTTTATGATTCCAGGACTATTTTCTATACTTCATGTCCTGGAAGAGTTTGTTTCCTTTTCAATTAGTTTATTTAAAGAAATAACACTTGACTTCAGAAGATAGTGCTTTAAAATGTAATTATATAAACAGCGAAGTTCAGCACCTATTCAGTCTCTAATTATCAAAAGTAAGGATTTTAATTCCCAAACATCTTTATCAACAGTGGTAAAGCCTATGAATCAATCAATGACACAAAAAATGTTTAGTACTCTTAAGAAAGGAGTCAGAACATTATCAGTTATAGAGATTGTAGAAAAATACAGATGCATTTAACTAAAAGGGCTTCTTTTCATATCTGTGCATGGTTTTCAGGTATTTGGATGTGGGCAGAATGAATTTGAGGACCTATATTTTTAGAAAATAAAATGTTATTTTTCAACAGTCCTTTGGCGAGATATTTCCTCCTGTGGAAGTTCTCAGTTTCATATACCTTTGTCCTGTGCTGTGGTTTCTTCATGCGTGGAAGAAAGTTGGATTGTAGCCTCATAAAAATAGAGACATATTATCTATTATGGTAGGTGTAAAATGGCAATAGAAAAAAGAAAAACAATGTTTAAATGCAGAAATAATGTACAAGTGCTTCTTTTCTGTGCAGCCTGGACAAATTCCTCTCATGCAGCTGTGGTGCTCTGAGGAAAAGCAAGATTTCCAACTTGCCCAAATCCCAGAGCCAGGGAAGAAGCAGGGGGGAACTGTGAAGCGTGCTGGCTCAGGAGAAACTTGAAGGTCTCTGATTATTCACAAAATAAGGCTAATGCAAATAATACTAGTTCCCAATAATGCTGGATTTTCGGTGGTGCTTTGTGGGTTTGCATAATGAGCTTCTTATCTTCATAACTCATAGCAGGATTTTGTTGGTGATCTAAACAGGAAGCAGAAAACCAAATGACTGATCTAATATCTATACGTGCAAATCTTTCTCTTTTGGGGAAGAACTGAGGCATACAAATATGCCTTGTGTGGCCCTTGCCCCACCTTTGTGGGCATTGCGGTGGGCAGACGAAAATAGTTGCAGGTTTTTTGGATTCAGGTAGAATGTTTATTTTCTGATCCACTTTCCCCTGTCCTGGTAGTCTCAGTTCCTTTGAAGAATGAGATGTAAGTTTTGTACATCAGTCATAACAATCCTGCAACAATTCTTGTGTGCCAGTAGTGTTAGATTCTTGTATAAGACATCTAAGTTTTAAAGGATTTGAGCACCTAATGGTTTAGGTTTACTGTAAGGATGAGCAACAGGAGCTTGGACTTTTGGCACTGACTTGTTCATTTAGGCAGCAGATATTAAGATTTTTAAGTGGTTCTGATAGAATGAGTTGATCAGCTCCAAAGAAATGGTTATGACTACAAAGTGTCCTGATTAGGCATCTTTAAAAGTATTGACTTAAATTAGGACTCACAAACTGAAATTCAGTTTCCTTGGTTGGCTTATTTACTTTTATTAACTGCATTGTTTAACTTCTTACCTCTTCCATAGTAATGTATTTCAAATTACACCTTTTATCTGATTTTGCATTAGGCAAGAAAATCTGCCTAATGGTAAGCATATTGGCATAAATATTCTTAACTTTGCCCTTGCTGGGTCATATTCCCCATTCCTATTTTAAAATCTGTATTAGTTCATGTTCTTACTAGCATCTTATCTGGCATTCTTCAATTCTACTTGATAGATTAAATAAAATTGGGTAAATTCTCAGAGGTTTCTTTCAATCTTTTCTTCTCAGCAAATTAATGCAGGACACAATGTCCTGCTAGTGCACAGAGGGTTAATCAATGTTTGCATAACCTTTTCCTGAACTTTCCTAAGTTTTCCAATTAAATAAGGTAACTGAAAAAATACATACATTTTGTGGTGTACAGCGTTTCCTTTCCCTGTTAGCAAAGTTGCTTTAAGCACCCATGCATATTTCTGAAGTCTTTAATAGAAACAAAAGAGTTGAAATAATTGTTCACTGTGTGTGAGAAGCACCAGTTGAGATGGATTTCAGTAGTGACTCTTATCTGTCTGCCCACAGTTCACAATCCTATTAATATCTGAGCAGTAAAAGGAAACATTAATTTCCATAGAGGGAAATACTATTTTATAAAAGCTCTTCTTCCATGCTCTGTGCCTTAACAGACATTGCTATAGGACCTAAGAAGTTATCATTAAAGGAGATGCAGGGCAGGTGGGCAGACCCCTGTTGAATGGTACCAGTGAAAAGATGGTGGAATATGGTGGAATGGTGTAGTCCACCTGAATTTATACACCAGCATAAATATGTTGGTTAAGGAAAGCTATAGCTACCCTGCACTACACTGGTGGCTTAGCCCAACTCCTCAGTACTTGAATGAGAAAGGTAAAAAATGATTGGTATCTGCAAGGCAGAGATGAAGTTGCCAAAAAGAGCTGTTTCGAAGAAAACAAGGCTGTCATACTTAAGAGCAATCCACTTTATGCAAAATACTCTAATTCCAAACCTGTCACTAAACATTCCAGGTATAACCACTGGAGAATTGAACTAGCAGTCCAGATATTACAGTTGCAAACCATCTTTATTACACAGAATTATGTGAAAGGTACAGAAGGGGCCCATAAATTCCAATGTCTTAGATTCTCATGTGAGCAAAATAGACATTCCATGAAAATTGAAATAAACATCAAAAAAATGTTAAATTCTTAACAGTGTTCTTTGACTTCTACTTGAAAATAATAAACTAAAAAATAAATGAAATTAACAAACAACACATACTTCATGGGATGGATAGTTTTATCTGCACCTGATAACATGCTCAGCTCTCTGTCTATTTCAGAAATGGTACTGGATTCTTCTTGCCTTCAAGCTTCTAAGTAATTATGAGGACTCACTTCCCTACTCACAAATTTAATATTGTCTCCTTGTGTTGCAAGTGGCCAAAGTGTGCTAAGTAACTAAGAGGCCCATCTAGGTATGTTTTAATGTGAATAACTGGAGACATTCCTATACTCACATACATTCACAAAATTAAAAAAAAAAAGAAAAGGTCATCTCTCTAACAGGCCTAGTGGGAAGCTAGAACATCTTTGAATAAAATATTCACTATGACTCTTTTATTTGACAAAAATTCCCAGACCATGACTTCCTTTCATAGTTCAAATGTCAAGCATCCCTTCCACTGTGGTCAGGGTGGCATGCAGGAACAGAGGGAGACCCTAAACAGAAGTCTTTAATGATGACAAGCCTGGTTAACTCAATGACCCACAGCATCTTTTGTCTCTCTTTCTCTCCATGTTGGCTCCTGCTGATTCAGATGGGGGAAGCCAACTAGCAGAGCAGTTCCTCATGCATAGTCTAGGGAAAATGCTTTCTTCACCCCTGTGCAGAGTGCAAAAGGCCCTTCAATTTCCTCTGTACTGTTTTTCGTATTTAGTCTTCTTCTCTGATTGACTAGCTTTATATTGACTGAAAAGGCATTTCCTCTGCCCAGTCTTCTGAAAAAACAAATAAATGTTTTTTGTGACCCTAACTCTTAATTTTTCTTTCCGCAGAGCTAAAGTTTCCTGTCAATTATATTGAAGGAAAAATTATATTGTTGCTTTGTAGCACTTTTTTTCTTCCTATGTGTCAAAAGGGAGCAAATGATGCACTAAAAGTCTAAAAGCTGAAATAAAGATTAGGTGTGAAGTGTTATTGATCCCTTTACGAAAAGAAGCCAAGACAGATTCCACTCTACTGTCAAGTTACATTTTCAGTAAGTTACCCAGATGCCAGATTTGAAACTTCTACAAAGGAGTCTTTAAAGTGTTGCTGAAAGTATCAAACAAGATTAAATCAGACAGTAAAAACAACTATTAAAAAATGTCAGTTGTGCAGCTGAGGTAGTCATGCTTGATTGTCCCAGTGTTTAACATAGCACAATACCTGAATGTTTAAGATGCCCTTATGAAGATCCAGGACATTAAAACCATCACTCATTCTTTGTGTTTACACTCTAGAGGTATTTATTACATTTATGTATATCCATGTCCAGAAAATACATGGTCTTAGGCGCATGGTGTAGTTTCCACTGGATGGAGCAGAAGAAAGCTCCACTTTTCAGTTTCCTAACTCACTGTTTATCCAAAGAATAGTCTGAACATTTTGAAGATTATTACAAGCATTTTCAGTTCTGATGAAAGAACATGCTACTACTGTAAGTCATTACAGAAGATTTTCTTCTAATGAATCTACCTTCTTGTTCCTGAAAAACCTTTCTCCCATTACTTTTCTCCAACCAGAAAGATGGACAGCAATTGAAAAAAGATGAGAGTATATGCTCAAATGTCATCCTTCTCTGTCCTGCTTTGATGTAACAAAGTTTATTAAAAAACAGCTACTCGAGGCATGTATGTCTCTTTCTGCAAATGAGCATAAAAATTCAGACAAAATTAGATACAAAACTTTTGATTGCTAGTTGCACAAGCTGGAAACACAAGGCAGATAAACCTAAAGAAACAATAGTCAAATGCTGACTAAATTCTATACATTAAAAGGAATTCTACAAAGCCAAGGTATTGCAATGTATTTCCTCTTCAGAAAATATCTAGATTATAAATATCTAGATTATAAAAAAAGGTAAATAGGAGCAAATGCCAAATGAAAGCAGATGAAGAACCTTCACTGTAATCTAATACATCTGGAAATACATTAATGATGGAGAAGGTAGACTCCACTACTCAAGAAAGACTAACAGTAAGCAATTTTTGTAGAGCAATGGGGTATAACTTTTGAAATCCAGAGATCATCACGATAGTGGCATTAGTTCAACAGAAGGGGTCAGGTCTAAGGGTGACATATTTTTTGAAGTGAACTTCAAAGGGGTAGGGGCAGGAGTGCCAAAGGGGTAGGAAAACTCAAAGAAGAGTTTTAAATGCAAAGCTGTAGGAATATAAAAGGAATTTCTAGATGGTCTGTATCTGAAACCTGAGGAAAAGAAAATGCTAATGTCTATTTATATAGCTTGTGAAATTTGCAAACCCTGGCTTCATACGAATTTGTGCTCTCACTCATTCCCTTCCTATTTAAAACCATTGTCCATATGCATTCTCTTACAACACAATGTTCCCCAGTCATTCTGAGTCATCCCTATTGTACCCTAAATAAACATATGGTACTTTCAGATTGTCTTGTATCTCCTAAATACTTCATGACTTCTGGCTAATCAAAAGGCAGAGCTCTGTCTTTAGCCAGCTCTTATACAAGCTCTGTCTTGTCCAGAGCTCTTTTGTGTCTGCAAATTAGCTGTTCCTCATCCAGACTGGGAATTGAGAGACCCTTTCTGCAGTAGAAGCAGAGGCAAGCAGCTTGGACAAGAGTTTCAGAGGGTTGATTGAAAAATACTCTTTCCATGTTTAGTGTTGCCTTAAATGTTGAACTGGAGCAGAACCAATGCTGTGTCAATGTTGTAAAGGGGTAAAGACAGACCAAATAATTACAGATCAGACTGCCTAACAATGCCTTGGAAGAAATTTGTTCTAATGAAAATGAACCTGAGGCCCCACTATTGCTCAGTCCTGAGGTGCAGAAGGAGACAACAGCAGGAATCAAGTCTGAGAATCTAAACTCTGTGCATTTTAAGCTCTTATTTTGGACTTGTTCTAGTTTCATTTAATGGAACAAAAACGAGTTTGGAAATACTAGGTGAGTTCCTGCAGCTTCCTAGTCTAATTTCCATGAAAAAGAATGTAGTTTGTGTATTTTAAAACTCCTACATGACACAAACTGGAGCATTGTAGGTTGGAATGATTAAGAGATTTACTTATTATGAATTAATAAATCATGAGCAAATCAATTCAGCTAGATCATATCTGTAATGATGTATCATTTAGGGATTGCTTACAGCAAGGCCTTTAGCCAGTGCTCACTCGTACTCTATAATCAGGGGAAGAGACAGAGCCAGAGAGTAGGTTGGAGCTTGGTTTCCACTTCAGGATGAGTTGGCAGCTTGCCTACTTTGCTTGTAGAACTCAGACTGTTTTTCCTGGCAGCTGATAATCCTCCCAAGCATCCAATAACAAATTCCTGCACTGCATTTTCTTGTCTGAGACTTTCCCTTTTCTGAATTGATTTAAACATGTGACACCCACCTTCAGGTACAGGCTATGAAGTGAGACCAGCCAGAAATACATCCTGGCAAAACAGCATATTTAATGGATAATCAAAAGATTAAAAAGGAGAAAAATAAGAGAATTTGTTAGAAATCTTCTTACAGTTTCCAGATCTAACAGTGTTCTTGTGGGCAGATGCCGCTTTCATTCATCTTTAAAATTTTCTGCATTCAGTTGCTCCTTTGAAAAACATTTTCCTCATATTGGAAGAATGTCTCTCCACTTGTCTGAGGCTAGTAATGATTAACTATGTAATCAAGATACATCGCTGTTAATTTGTAAAATACTGGCAGCCAATGTGGAAAACAAAACTGGTAAAGCACCAGCACAAATTTCAGCATGCATTAGCATTCCTGCTACATGCCATGGCTGACTAAAAGACTTGTGCAGAAGATTCAGTAACTAGTAAAACTTGTATGAGTGTCTGTACTCCTTGCAGTTAGCAGTAACATGTCATGTCACAACAACACATCTTCAGTGCCATTCACACAGAGGAACAAAAGTAATTAATCTAGAAAGAGCATAGAAATTATGCAAAACAACAGGCATGTGCTGAATTTTCAAATTTTACTGCTCTTATTGTGCCACTGTTGTCTACAATGAGACTGTAGTTTTTATTATTTTAATATATAGAAAAAAACAAATGCCATTTATACCAAGGGTTGACTTCCTTTAGAAACTGTACACTTCTCATGTCATACTCAGTTCTTCTGCGTAAGATTTTTAGATTTTATTTTGCCTATTGAATTTTGCAGGACAGAATTGCATCTCTGCAGCTTTCATTTTTAGAACTTGCCTCCTTTTTTTCCCCTTGTGATTCCTTCCACAGATTTTTACATTGAAATTCTACCCTTTAAAATTATTAACGTGGCCACTCTATGAAGGACACGCATAGCTTAGAAGTTTTAATTTAAAATAAATCCATAGTGTATCTTGCAATGTTCACAATCTCCCATATTACTTACAGCTCCATATACTATTGTTAAAATAGTCTGTGTATGATATGCCTGGGATCTGGCAACATCCATTTTGTGTGGTTTTACAAACACTAATCTTGAGGCTTAAGTATGAATCCTTTCCAAAATGAACTGAAAAGAGAAAACTTTAACCTGTATTTCAGAAAAGAGCTAAACATACTTTTGTGGAAAAACTCACACTTTTTAAAGTTACAATTAATATTCTTTCTGCTACTCCAACAAAATGCAGAGCTGTTTGGCTTATGTTTACTTTGTCAATGCAATAGATGATCCATTTTGTTAAATATGCTCTGTGCCTGGGGAGTGAGAAGATGGTGGTTTCCCAACACTAGTAGAGGACACTCTGGAGGGAAACACAGATTGTTGCTTCCTTGGGAAAAAAATGAGTGTGCCAGTAGGGAAGGAGTTTCTGTGTGGTGGAAGAAAGGTGAAGAGACACAGTTGTGTACAAGATCTGTCACACTATTGGAGCTGGAAGTCTTAGAAGACATCAGAAAGAAGCAGGAAGTGGAGTTAAATCTGGAGAGCACAAATGAACACTGCAGAGTTGGTTAAATACAGGGAAGCACTGAAGCTGCTACACAGGAAGCAAAGAACGGATGAAGGAGGTATCCTCTATGTGACCACACTCCAGACAGTATGACTTCACTATAATAAAACCTAGGTGGGGAAAAACAGAACTTTGTTTCTCTCTGATGCACTGACTTCAAGGATAAAGGCAAGACACTTTCAACTCCAGGCTCTGAGCCTATTCACATAACCCTGCTTGCAAGCTCTAGAGGAATCTCATGAGTTTTGCTTCCAGTCTTTAAGATTCTCTGTTTATCAAGCAATAAGTTTTTTGTCAAGGAGATAAACAATGTCATGTGATTTAGATAGCCCATCACACACAGTAGCTGAAGTACTTTGTCTTGTAGGTTGCAATTTGTTGAAACAAATTAGTAGCAAAAGGCTTCCTGGTCTCTAAATTAGACTACTAACAGTGAAAAATAATTCCAGCATAATGCAAGTCATTTATTAGAAATATATTAACCCGCTGAAGCAGTGAGGAATATTCATTGACTCGAGAACAAATAAAAACTATTTAAAAGATTTCTTCCTTTCTTCTAACTCCTCATTCCCTTTTATACAATCTTCTCCTGAAACTTTGCTTCTCTGTGAGTACTCATGACACAAATGGCAAGAAAGATCATGAGGAAAGCAATCAGCATAGGTTACACATGTAATTTGAAGTTATTCCTCCACTCATGATTAACATACTTGGTATTATTATTGCAAGTTATGTGTGAGGAGGATCACGTTTGATGAATTTATTCTTGTGTGTTACACACCCTTAAGAAGAGGAAATAATTAGGTCAGATCACATTTGACAGCAGGGGAGGTTCCTTCTTATCCTTGGTGCAACTTCTGCTTCCAGAAGAGAAGACGGGAAAGTCATGAGTTTGGAGAATGCAGGAAGAGAAAGACCGAGATAGCTCTGAGAGAAAAAGGAAGCAAACACATTCCTAAGAGTGAGAAGAAGAGGCTTCCCAGGGACAGAAGGAATAATACAGAATCTGCCACAGCTCAGAAGCCCTTAAGCTGAATGAAAGCAGACCTGATACTTAGATCACAACCTGCAAGAACCTAACCTGCAAGGACACAGAGGGCAGAGCAAGATTTCTTTCTAAATCTTTTGTTTTCTGCTGAGTTTTCTCAGTTTTTAAAGTGGGCTTGCTGCCATTCTTCTTCATATAATGCATTGTTTTTGAACTTCAAAAAGCCTTTTGGGTCTTTTTATGGGAAGAGCCCTCAGTCTAATGAGTGAGAGCAAGTTGTTCTTAGAGTATCTTCAGATGATCAGTGGCATTGGTGGACCACTTCTAGTGCTCTGAAGACTGAGCATAAGGGGTAGCTTACTCTGCTCTTAACTGCAGGAAACAAAATGGAGGCACAAAAAGACAAACAATAAATAGAAAGGCAAGGGGAACAAACTTTCTAAAAAATACTGATTTTATCAATATAAAATAGGAATAACGAATGCATTCTCTCTGAGGATTTTATTTTTGTGAAGGAAAGGAAGGGGAGTGAAAGGAGAAACAGATACTGTAGGAGAGTGTAAAAAGAAATCAACTGATCATAGAAGACCTCTATTTTTTGATTTAAAAGAACACTGTCATTACGAGAGTCTTCTGTGGAAAACAAGAAAACTATTAGCCATCTTTTGAAAACTATAAAAGAATAAAACAAAGATGAAACTCAAAGCACTTGCAGCTTTTCTCATATTAAGGCACTCTTCTTCAGAGCAATGTGTCAGAGGTTTTGCTCTGTGTAACACCCAACATTTATTTGTTCACACTGACCTAATTTTCAGAAGGCTTTAGGTTTTCATGTGCATAAGCAATTTATCATGACTTGCTTACAGTGGAGCTTGTCATGCATGTATAGAACACAACTGTCAAGGAGAAAAGTTGTTCATGGAAAAGATGTATCACTAAACGATTAAAGCTTTGCTGCACACAATTCCATTTAAATCAGACCCAAAGTATTTAAATACTAATCTGTGCTAATGTCTTTATGTGTAAAGTAAGTACAAATGTTTTAATTCCCTTTTAGACAGTCAATCCATCTTTCTTGTTCATATTTACATTTTTCTCTTACATTAAGTCCATATAGTTTAACACATTTAAGAGACTCTTCAGATGAGGATTCAAATGCTACATCAAAGTAGATACAATATTTTCATCATGTATTTAATAACAACATTTTGCAAGTTCATTAGAAGTAATAATTTCTCATCAAACAAAATAAAATGAAACTTTGGAAAAATGTAGAGCAGCTTTAATAAAGTATTTNTCAAATGCTACATCAAAGTAGATACAATATTTTCATCATGTATTTAATAACAACATTTTGCAAGTTCATTAGAAGTAATAATTTCTCATCAAACAAAATAAAATGAAACTTTGGAAAAATGTAGAGCAGCTTTAATAAAGTATTTAAGCTGCAAGGAAAAATATTTAAATTTGTAATCAACACATATAAACAAATCACTTGCCAGATTTCCTAATATTGTGGTGCTAAGTAAGCTAATTATTCACATTAAATGTTATTAAAATAGCACTTTTTCCTTTGAAGTTAACACATTAGTATTAATACAACTATCAACTAAGAGAAATAAGAAAATCACAAACAACAAAAACCTATGTCCAATATAAAGTACTTATTCTTTCAGATGTTTGGACTTTGTGCTGAAAACAGGATGCTGCTGTTTACAACCAAAAATGGAGCAATCTGAGTTCCTACTGCAACATACTGAATGAATCTCAAAGACTTAAATTCTAGTCAGCATTTAATTTTTTCTTTTTTCACTTCCCTAGATCCAGAATGTCTTTCTATTACATTCACTGGGTCAAGAGTGATATAAATTGAGGAGGGATATAAAGAAGTCTTGGTTTTTTAACACAAACATGCTGACATAGTACACAGGAAAGTGAAAAATGAAACTATCAAACTAGATTCCCAACAAGAATGAAAAGGATAAACTGAAAACCATTCAAAATATGTAGTTCAAGTATTCAAAGGATCACAGAATGTCAGGGATTGGAAGGAACCTCAAAAGATCATCTAGTCCAATCCCCCAGACTACCTTAACTTTGCTAACTCAGCAGAAAAATGATCATATAACCCATCTGGATTAACCTTAGAAAAACTGTCTGCTCAGACAAAAATAAGAATTATGATGACTCAATATAATTCTGTGAAGTATGCCTCTAAAAATTAACTTTAATTAATTACTTTAATCTTGTTTCTTATAAAGCAAGATGCAACATAAAATTTCATACATATTATATAATGTTCATGGGAAATATGAAATGTCAGACTTCTCTTGTTTCATTTAGGAGAAAAAAGAATGAGAGAGAGAAGCATGGCATCTGGTGGTGATAACCCAGGACATTTTCTCTTCAAAACAATCAAATAATATTTCATTTTTTTTGCAGCACTGCCAAATGATTCATACGTATTATCAGTATGTTTGCTCATCAGCCCAACTGCAGCTCTAATCAAGCTAGAAATAGCCTTCACTGTTGTTAAGAAAACAAGTACAAGTTTTAAACATTCCATATAAGTTTGGTCTGATTTTACCTCTGGAAATACCTCTCTCTTCCTCTCTTATTAGAAACACAGCCTAGAAAACTTGAGTAGATCAAATACTTAAACTTTATCTGGTTAAAGAGGATGGACTCAGCCAGGCCCTATCATCAGAATAAGGGCTGCTGTAAGTATAGGATACAAAATAAGCATCCATGGAAAAGACACAAGATTTTAATGATTGGAAAAGAATGGTTCAAGAAGATTGATAAGCTACATTGTCTACTGTTCCCATTTACACCTTGTGTGGTAGCCCCTCTAGTAACTTCACTTCCAAGTTAGGTGAATCTGGACTATTCTTTTCCTAACTGATTACACTAAACTACCTTGAGGAAGGACTAACAAAGGAAAAAATCTTCATGAAATGCAAGAATTCTGTCCTGAAGTTTATGGTAAGAAGGCACAAAATGAAAATGCTTCCTACTTAAAACGTACATAAAAGCGTATGGATTGTCAAAGGAGTAATAAGGTTCTTTAGAACAGGGTCCCAAACATTGGTTTCATGAAGGGAGATTAATGAGAATTTAAAAATAAGGGGAGAAAAAGGCTCCTTGTGAATGCATCTGTTTAGGATCTTAAAAAATAAATTGCCATTTGGACCTCCTCCATTCTACCTGCATTCCCACCCATAATTGAACATTTGCCCTTGACCACATAGACTTGTCCCTAGGCTATAATGTCTGTTTCTTGGACAGTGTTTCAGCACAGACATGAAGAAAAATGCTGTGTAAAAAAAAATTAATTGCAAACAAATATCTCAGCATTTCTGATGTGAATTTCCTCACAGCCTTTTAACCTGCTTAATTTTTCTTTCTTGGTTTTTTATTTTGTGAGAAATCTTATTAGAAATGGTGAGTTGAATTTCCATTGGACAGTAACAGGAGGCTGTCATCCAAGCTGTGTCTTAATGACAAGATGGAGTATATCACACTAAAGTTAAAACAGCTTCATATTAAAGTATATTCAATGTTAATTAGAAGTATCTTGTCTTTTAACACATTCTCCCATAGCAGTTTCACTTTGGGAAATCTGTGTATCTGAAATAAGTCTATTGAACAACACCAATCCAAGTAAGGATATTCTCTGCTTCTTGAGAGAATAAGAACTTTTCCCATCTCAGCTAATTTCTTTCAGCTTTTATACAATTATATTAAACTTCTTAGTATTTCTTTTTATATAAATGTGATCAATTTATACAAATATGATCAATAAACATGAGGGGCTTTTGTACCCATGAGTTCACAATAACTCCTATAACAGTTTGAGTAAATGAGAATTACCATTATTTGTAACTGCTTTGCAGCTTTTACTATACAAGTACTTTGTGGGCAAGCACTTAAATATAATTGTATTGAAAATTAAGCATATAAATGAAATAAAAATTCAATTTGCATAGAAAGTTCATTTTTTGAGCTTTTTTACTATCTGACACTACTCAGAATAGAATTTTTTTCTGATAGATGCAGCATAAGGGGAATTTAATCTCATTATAATTTAAAAATTTGGCATAATCTGGGTTGAGGCTTCAAAATTCAGTCTTTAAATGGGCCAATCTGAGAACTTCAGACTGTACAATCTTGCTCTGGGTTTTGTGACATATAAGAGACATATAAGAATTTTCAAAACAATATATTTACTGCATTGCATTATAGCTCCTGAGAGAAAAAGTATAAACATCTGTAGGAAATACATTTGAGTCCTAATAGTCAGAGAGGAAATAAAATTATATTGCTATTCAAGATTGTATTTATATGTTTGTGTAACCTCTACATCATAGTTAAGATACAGTTATGGCTGAAGGCAAACTCCACCACTGACCTTTTGTGACATTCTGCAAAGCTTACTGTCAGCAATACAAGCTGCAAAGTAATGGAAACAAAACCCAAAACAATTCCCAAACCCAGATCAGTTTCTAACCACATGTAAGCTCAGTCATGTTATGTGATAAAGTGATTTATTTTGCATCTGCAGTTATTTCCCATCATTCCACTCATGGCCTTTCTACATGCAAAGTCCTACCCTAATTTAAGAGGATGTTTCTTCCTTTTCACTTTGGAAGTGTTACCTTTATGACAAACAGAGGCAGAAGCAATGCGATAGTCTCTCAGAACCTCTCATTTAGATTATATGAATAGTCATTAAGCCAGCATTCTCTCATTTTTGCATAAATCACCTATTTAATACCAGAGCAGGGCACAAATGAAGATCTGTGCAATCCATTAAAGTCACACTTTAGAGAGCTGAAACTATCCTAGTAAATAAATAAGCTTTTTCCAGTTGAAATAAGCACGGCTGAAATATTTTTCAGTGTAACTACATTTGAGATTTAACATTATAAACAATGTAGAAACAACTATGCTGACTTTTGATACTGTGAGAAAAATATAGAAAAGTTTTTTGTATTTGACCTGTTTTAAAAAAATATTATCAACCCCTTAATGAAAAGAGCCAAATAAAAAGAAATGCATTAAAAATTTTTGAACTGAAATTTTCAAAAGTTCATGTGATCAATTACACATTGTTCACCTTATCTTCACAGAAGACAATGTTGAATGCTGCAGAAATGGAGTCCTAGGAGCCATAAGGGAAGCAATGAAAGAGTAGCCAGGCTACTCTTAGAATCATAGAATACACTCATAGAATAGTTCAGGTTGGAAGGGACCTTAAAGATCATTGAGTTCCAACTCCCCTGCCATAGGCAGGNTAAAGAATTTTTCTTATATATATAGCCTGAATCTACCCCCTTCCAATTTACATCCATTATTTCTAGTCCTCCCATCACAGATCTTATAAAAAGTCCTACCCCAGCCTTTTTGTAGGACAGCCTTCAGGTATTGATAAATTACTATGAGGTCCCTCTGGAGCCTTCTCTTCTCCAGGCTGAACAAACCCAACTCCTTCAGCCTGTTTTCATAGGGCAGTTGCTCCAGTTCTTTGATCATTTTGTGGCCCTCCTTTGGACCCGCTCCTACAGCTCAATGTCCTTCTTATGTTGAGGACTCCAGAACTGGACTCAATACTCCAGGTGGGGCCTCACCAGAGCCCAGTAGAGCCCAGCAAAATCACCTCTTGTAGCATGTAAGAAAGTGTTCTGAACTTTGTTCTAATTTCTGTGGTGATTCAACAGGCTGTATCTGGTCTGAATGGCACCCTTAAATATGCTGATTGATTCAGGTGAGCTGGGTCTTAATTTCAGTATAAGTTCATGGAGAATAAGGTTGGATTTATTAATACACTGAAATTCTCTCAACTACACTTTGATCACTTGACTTAAACTGATGTTCTCGGAGTGAGGAAACATATGCTAAAGAAGAACTTGTCACGCAGAACATCTATAATTAAAGATCTTCAATGAAAGCATTTCAAAACACCTCCATTAAGCTTTGTCATACTGCAAGGAGAACATGAACCTCTGTGTAAAGAAAAGTTAAACAATTGTCAGCTGAAAGCAGATGAGGGTTTTATTGAATACCTGTATTAATAACGCATGAGGAGGTACCCAGGCAGAACTCAGCACATACAATCATTGCTCTTAATCTTTGTACAATTTTTATTACCAGTGGACCAACTAAACAAAAAGACAGAGGATAGATTTCCTTTCCTGATAACCATAGTTTCATTTCAGGAGAAATCAGTGACCTAGGTCACCAAGTTGTCACTGATCCTTGTACTAGGATCAGCTCCACAGGTAGGATTACTGTCTTAAAGATAGTACAGATCTGGACATTCAAGCCGCACTAGTGAGTGTCACCTAAAGGTTAAAATAGGGACAACTGTTTCCAAATCTCCCCATCAGGAGGGAATAAAATTATTTGACAAGGCAGTTAAAGGAAAAAGAGAGCAACATGCATTTATGTAACTTCTAAAAAAATGTATAATAAAAGGAAGAAATGCTCATCTATGTTACCAATTATCAAAAAGAAGCATTATTTCAGTTTTCACACTCTTATTGTTTAGATTTGTACTAAGGTCATGGTGGTTGTGCTCTGAATTATGGTCCAAATATCCATATTACTGGAGAGAACAGTTTTTGAGTTATGAATATCACTGAAGCCATCACATATAAGGGAAAGCACAGCCAAAGAAGTAATCCAATGACTGTAGGTACTGGAGATTCTCACTTTGAGGACTTTGATTTTCAGACCTTTATTTGATTCTTTCACTAATCTAATAAGTTAATGAAATGGCTTTTTAAATAATAGGCTTGGGTTCAATCCAGAACCTGATTCTGCACTGGCTAAGCGGCACCTTCATGAAAATATAAAAACATCATTGCTCTTTGCTTGCAAGTGCTGCCAAAACAATATCCTTTGGGAATCAGAAGAGAGAACTGTGTGGTTTTTGTCTTCTTTATATTTGCACCTGGAAAACTAAGGCCAGAATACAGGGAATAGGCAATAATCAGGACATTTTTTTTTGTTCAAGCATTCATGACTCTGAGCCAACAGCTTTGCAAAGGGCAGGAAGCATCCTTCCATTTGTTGCAGGTTTTAGTCTCTTCTATGATTTGTTATTGGTTTTTTTTCTGTGTCTGATCCTATTTCTTTTACAGGTTTTCTCAAGTACCCTCATTTTCAAGGGGAAATCCACCTGGTTTCTGTTTGATACCCTCAGGTCCTGTAGTGTCAATGGAATTCATCTAATTCCATCCATACTGTTTTGTATTTATACCTTAAGCATGGCAGAAATGAGGCATGAATAAAATTTCAGGGGTGAAATGGAAAAAATCTTTTATTTCAAAAAATATTTAGGTCAATACCTTGAAAAGTCAACATGAAGCAAAGTCTCAGAGATGCCAAGCAGGAATATGGACATTAGAAATATATACTTGTCCTTGGTTTTCAAACATTGAATAAAAAGCTATTCAAAAGAACAATGATAAGGAATAAAAAGAGGGAAATAAACAAACAAAACATAAAATTCATTCAAAACTTTAAGGGATCAAAAGCATAAAGATTTTTTTCTTTCCATATGGGTATTTTTAAAAGCAGACATGGGTGCAACAACACTTAAAAGGTGTTTTAATCAATGAATAAGTTTGCCAGTTTGAGCTTGAGCCAAATGCCTATCCAATGAAGAGTAACAGATGCACCTGATGACATAGCATTTCAGTTCAAGGACGTAGCAGAAAAAATCACTCAAGTCCTCCCCAGTGACAGACAAAACTATTGATTGCGCATTTACAGCTCAAATGTTGTGGGTTTTTTTTTTCCTCCTTTCTAGAATAACAACAAAATTTGAAGTGTACGAGGAGCTTGTGGGTTTTGGCTTCGATTCAAGGCCAAACAAAGGGCTCTGACTTTCACCACAGTCTGCAGAAGCATTTACAAGCTCTGAATTTGGATTTGTGCAAACTTGTCGATCTTTCAAACTATCAAGCATTTTCTACAGCTGCAGCACAGCATAGCACAGTACTTTTTGGTTTCTGATGGAAAAGTTCACAGGTACCAAAATCCATCTGAGAAAAGGTTAACAGAATCATAGAATGTTTTGGGTTGGAAGGGACCTTAAAGATCATCGAGTTCCAACTCTCCTGCCACGGGCAGGGACACCTCCCAATAGACCAGGTTGCTCAGTGCCTCATCCAGCCTGGCCTTAAACACCTCCAGTGATTGAGGGGGCATTCACAACCTCTCTGGGCAACCTGTTCCAGTGTCTCATCACACTCACAGGAAAGAATTTCTTCAGATGATATGTTGCACATTATTCACTTATAACCTGAATCACTGATAACTATCTGCTGAACCCAGTTACCAAAGACTTGTTTAATTTGGATTATCGGAATGCTTTTAATCTGGAAAAAAAAAGGACGGGAAAATGTTCACATTTCATCTTTGCTCACTGAAGAAAGAGTTTGTTGAACAGAAGTAATAAATATTTTTTCTTTGTATTTACCTTAAAAATTTGAGAAAAATATATTTTTGTAAAGACTGAAAGGCTTATTATTTTGAAATTCATTAAAAAATATTTTGGTGCTTACCTAACTCTAACAACGTTCCTGTTTTTAAGTAAACCTTAAAAGAATATAATTTAAATGTTTCTTTTCTTTTTTTTTTGGTAAAAATATGATCTACACATACATGAAGTCTGAAAGCCCTTTCCTGCCCCATTTATTATTTCTTTTTTTTCTATAGGCCCTCCACTTTTATTAAATACAGGAAAAAATAAGCAAAGACAAGTAAAACAAGTGAGGGCATGGCTTTTTCTTATACAGAAACTCATTATTTATTTGTTATTTATGGTTTTAGTTTCACTAACAAAGTAACTGAGGTGATGGAAGAAGGTGCCAGAGAACGCAAATGCAAAGTTTGACTTGAGTATGCCTTCATTGCCTAGGACTGAGTTCATGTATGCTTCTGATGTTTTCTTCCTTTCTCCTTCTCTCCTTCTCTTCCCTTTCTATTAAATATTTCAAGGAAAAGACAGTGATCAACATTTCATCTGACTTCTCATTTTCAAATGCAGCAAGTCAAAAAAGCTGTTTTACCAAGTCTGAAATATATGATCCTCTCAGTTGAGGATCCCCAGACGACAGAAAATGAAAACTGATGGTGCACAGTCTTCCTGAGATGTACTTTTCATGCCACTGATTTCTATGGCTCTTTCAAGCTTATTATTTCCTATATTCATTAATATTTTCTCGTATCCTGACTTTCTCCATGTCTATTCCCACCTTAAAAAGCTGTAGCTAAAAGTCTGAATTAAAAAAAAAATCATCAGACTACTGTTAATGCACACTTCCTATTCATAATATTAAACAGTCTTCTTGGGAATCTCAAAACAATATTTTACCTTTTCATTTTTACATTTTAATCTCTTTTTTTTTTTGCAACAGCTATTTCCATAATAATTTCATGAGAAACCCAAAGATAGCAATGTGCCAGGAACTGGGGTAAACCAGAGGATAAGGTCACAATTTTTTAAATTAAATTTTTTAAATCATAAATTAAGTAAGTGACTGTTTTAAACTATGTCACAGTACTTTGTTTCTGTTCCAGGATGAGTCTTCTTCTGAAAACAAAAAATTTTGGAGCAAAATGCTTACATTCCTTCTTTATAGAGGAACAGTCAACTGGCTTCAAGGCATTCAAATTTTAAGTCTCTGAGAATCATTATTGCCTTAGGAAGCAGGACCATAAAGCACAACTCTTATTTCTCTCTCAGTGCATGCTCACAAGTACTCTGATATATTACATTCACTATTTCAGAAATACCCAGTTTTTCCACCATTAGAGTCAAAATAAAATAGAGATGAAAATTCATGGTCCATTACATGAATTTGGTATCTCTTCAGATAAATACTTTCACTTTGTTCCTAAAAGCACCCTAAGCTTAAATATCAGGTTGTCCACCACAGTCTTTATTGTCTTTATATAGCCTATATCTCTTCATGTCATGGAATATTCTTCATTAATTTGGGACAAAGATTTTTATAGTGTCTTGGTTTCATCTGGGATAGAGTTAATTCTCCTTCTAGTAGTTGTGTTTTAGCTTTAGTGTGACAAGAACAGTTTTATTGTGCAATACTTATACATGCCAAGGATTTTTCCAGCTTTCCAGCTGAAAGTTGAAGAAGAGGGGGAGCACAGATAGGACAACCTGGCCAAAAAGACATTCCATTTTTCTATTTTCCTCTCCTTTAATGCTCCATTGAACTTTATCTCAACCCAACCTTTTTCTTATCCATTCTTCTTCTCTGGCTTTTCCCTAACCTACTAGTGAGGAGAATGGGGAGAGAGGAAGCAGCTGAGTGAGCCTCGTTGCTGGCTCTAAACCACTACATGTAGATACATTCATTTTCATGATGAAATCAAGAATATGCTTTCAGGAATGAGAGCAATGTATTTGCAAAATCCTCTGAAGACCGTAATTGCAACTAGGAGGTCTTATTTTACTCTAAAGAACCATTTTGGCTCTGCTAAAGTAGTTTGACATTGGCTCAGTCATCACAGTAAGGTCTAATGTATCCTGGCACAAACCTGATTTTTGGATTAAAAAATCTGTAATACATTGTGAAAGCAAATTTCCGTAAGAGTTTTTGATAGCCATCATGAATTCTTGTGCTGCTGACAGTTCATAACATTTTTTTGTAAAAAAAAAAATTAAATATGCTTTGCTAATGCACAATAAAGACACTATTTAGATATAGATAATGAATTAGTACAGCAGTTGAGATTTGTCCTTAAAAATTGGCAAAGAATGTGTGCCAGTGAGTGTAAAAAACTAGGAATTCATAGTGCTCCCTGCAATTATTTTATGTTTAAGTGTCACTCTCTATCTAAATTTAGGACTAAATGGAAAAAGATGAGTAGTGTTGTGGTCTCCAAGGTCTCAGGATTTTCTTTGCTTAGATGTCTGTCTTATTGGCTTTTGTCTTGGAGCCAATGCATATATAGTTGATGACTGAGAAGAGTCAGGAGTTCCAGTCAAGTCAGCCAACTGAGATTGAGATTAATGGGCTTTAATAATATTCTCATCCATGAAAGCTACTGATAACACTCACACTAACTGTGGATTCCAGATAGAGTTTTACATGGCCATGAAGCTAAACATATCAAAAATACTTCCACCTTCATAAGAAACTCTATATCTGATGTGAGTTCAGTGATGAATACTTGTTGTTAGCATTGAGATGGACATGATATCCAGCCATTCTTGTTCCCAGAAAACGACACCAACATGAACAGAGTTTCCAAAATGGAAGAAGCAGTGAATTAATACTGTCATGTAAAAAAAATGAAGTTAAAAATATTCTAAGTTAATTGGTTTTACACATGAAGAAAATAACTCCATGCATCAGCACATGTTAAGGATTGACTTGCTAATAAACAGGTCTTTAGAGAGTGACCTGGTGGTCCTGGTGGGAAACAAGTTGACCATGCACCCTTGTGGAGAAGAATATCAATGATATCATGGGATACACTAAAAAAATCATGACTGGCAGGCTGAGGGAGATCATCTGCTCGCTTACTCAACTCTGGTGAGGACATATCTGCAGAAATGTGTCTAGTTCTGAGCTCCCTGGTTAAAGAAAGACAAGGAACTGCTGAAGTGAGTTGAGCAGAGGGCTAGAAGGATGATGAGGAGACTGGAGCATCACTCTTAACAGGAAAGGGTGAAATACCTAGGTCTTGTTATCCTGAAGAAGAGAAGACAAAGAGGGGTTCTCATCAAACCCTATAAATATCTGAGGGCCTAGTGCCAAGAGGGTGAGGCCAGACACATTTCACCGGTGCCCAGCAACAGAACAAGAGATAGCAGGCACAGAATGGAATGTAGGAAATTCCATTCAACATGTGAAGGAGCTTCTCCAGTGATAGAGCACTGGCTTCCCAGAGAGGAGGTGGAGTCTCCATCTCTGGAGATACTAAGATTCTGTCTGGATGCTTTCCTGTCCAGCCTGCTCTAGGTGAACCTGGCAGGGGGGATTCAATAAATGATCTCCGAAGTTCCCTTCCAACCCCTACCATTTTGTGATTCTGTGGCAGTGTCAGGACTTTTTATTCCCTGAAAGTCATAAACAGCTTTTCCTTTATTTTTTTTGTTTGTTTTGGCTGTTACTTTTCAGGGAGAGAGGAATGTGAAATTTTTGAAATTAATATAGGTTTTTTGTTACATGAAGAGAGATTTGGAATAAATTTGTGACCATAGTGGGTATTTCTCACATTTCAAGGGAAGATTGGAATGAGAAGCGAAGAAGGCAAGTAGTTTCTTGCTCAAAGTATTCATAGCTGAATGTGAAATAAAACAAGCTAAGATATTTTTTGGAATTTCAGTTAATAGTTCAACTGCACTAATATTACAAGGTAATATATTGTCTTTGTACAATGCAAGACAATGTTCAAGTTTTGGTATTTAGAATACCAACATGTCAAAACATGACTGGTCTTCACCTAGCCTGGTAGACATAAAAGTAAAACAAGTTTTTAAGAATTAATAACATAACTATAACATAAAGTTATATTTTCATACTATTATGATGTCATTATGATGTATACAATGGCAGCATTCATATCAATAAGCAGCATAAATTCTGGAGTATGAATTACACACACACTGATTTCTTTGGAAAAATGTGTCATATAGCAGAAGTTTTTTGCCTATTATGCTTCAGATATAAAAAATAAATTTTCTCACAGCATCCCATCCACTTCACAAGGCAAAGATAAACTCATGTCAGGCTGTGTTACCAGGTTTTCCAGTGGTATGGACTACTTGGAGTACTGAGGGATATTTGCAAGTGGCCATGGGATTGATCATGATGCATCTATGGTGGAACCATTTAAGTTTCTGCCACATACCTGGGTGACTTAACAATCTTAACAGAAAGTTGAAAAATTGCTGTTGAAACCTCACCAAAGCTTAGATACATCTGTTAAGATGTTTGGAGCTTATTTATTTATTTTTCTTGCTTAACTTGTTCATTGTTCACCATACTTATACTCTTCAGTTGTGCAGCCTCCACCAAGAGCAAGAAAACCTCCTGTTTTCAGTAGCCTTTTTTTTGGTAAACTGTCTACTAAGTATTTTGACCACACACTACCATTGTTTCTATTCTCTATGCAATAGAATATATTAATATTAATTTCAACTACGTTTTTCCAGAATTACAACTTTTGCTTTCTAAAATAAATCAAGCAAGAACAGAAGATGAGTTTTATGATGGGACATAGACTGTCTCCTTTTTAATAGCCCATTTTCAAAACCATAGGTACCCTTGCCAGGAACAAGGTATTGTAGCAGCATGAGAAAAACAAAGCTAAAATGTAGTCATGCAAGTTCCATGGCTACTAGTACAACTAAGTCTCTGGACAACAATACCAAGTACTGGGAAATTAATGTCTTTGAAGGGTTTCAAGGGAAGGAGGCTACTACTCTGTGGATCTTTAATAAGACCACTCAAACAAGCTGCTGGAAATTCAGTGCAGATAATGGATTCTAATGTCACACAAGATGAGAGGAAAGGAGTGTGCTATTTACACATTTTGCTTTAGTGGTAGTATTGATTCTGTCCTATAAGCCAACTTGTCCCCACTTAAGACAAATAAAAATAATGTTTGCACTGAAATGCACAGATCTGTCCAAAACATTTGTTTTCTGGGGGTGAAATAAAGAGAGAGAGAACAAACATTTAGGAAAGCAAGGAAGGTCATAGCTTTCTTTCTGTTCTCATAATGGTCCCATATGTGAAAATAAAGGGTGTGAAAACCATCAAAAGCATCCAAGAACTTTTGAGAAGAGGATAGAGAAAGATGCTTTCATTCTGATAACCTTGAACTTCCAGAAAGATGTAACAGAAATGAAACTAGGGTTTTGGAAATGTGAAAATAGTGAAAGGATAATAAATGGTTTTACAGATACTGAGGCAGTGGCAAGTTTTATTCTGACTGTATTAACACAAAATTTGTCACCAAATCTCTCAAAATTAAATAAACAAAGGTAATGTAAAACTCTGATTTCTGCAAGAAGAAATAATAAAACCCTTCTAAGTGCCTTAAGAATAAGGGGAGAAACAGGTCTACACAGATTCATTATATCAATCATGTCAAAGCAACCTAATTTCTTTGTATGAAAAGATGAGTGGAAGTGTGGCACACATGCTGACTTTAGTAAGGCTTTTGACATTGTTGCCCGTGACATTTTCCTAAGTAAGCCATGAAAATATAAATTAGATGACAGTACTGTTTGGTGAGCATAACTGGTTGGAAAACCACATGAAGAATAATTACCTGTGGCTCACTGGCAAACTGGAGAGATTTAGCAAATTTGGCTCTTCAGGAGTCTGCCTTTAATTTAATATGATTCAATATTTTCATTACAATATTGGATGATAGCACAGAGAGTAAGCCTATTAAATGTACAGATGACACCAAACTGGGACCGATGAAAAGACACTGGAGGACAGGATCAGATTTTCAGCTTCTTGTCAAGCTGGAGAAAAAAAGCCACATGTGGAACAGTAAGAGCAAATGTAAAATTCTATACTTAGAGCAATAAACCACACAGATTCATAATGGGGAATACCTGGGTGAACAGCAACATCGTCTCTGCCAGAGATATTTCTGTTTCAAAGGGAAAACTGCCTTTATCAAAATACTTCTCTTTCCTACTCCAATGAGACAAATCTGACTTACCTCAAATATCCACTATTCATTTGCTTTTGTTTGTTATCAGGTGCTTCAGTACAAGCCCTAAGACCCAGGAATTTTCTCATTTCTTCTTCTGTCACATGTGCAATATGCCCTACCAAGCAAGACTGCCTCTGGATACTTGGAGAACAGAACTGGGAAAAGACAGAGTGAAAAGGAAGAACAAATAGAATCATAGAATGGTTTGGGATGGAAGGGACCTTAAAGATCACCTAGTTCCAACTCCAATGCCATAGGCAGAGACACCTCCCACTAGACCAGGTTGTTCAATGGGTCATCCAGCCTGGCCTTAAACACCTCCAGAGAGAGGGCATCCACAACCTCTCTGGGCAACCTGTTCCAGTGTTTCACCACCCTCACTGTAAAGAATTTCTTTCTTATATCTAGCCTGAATCTATCCTCTTCCAATTCACATCCATTATTTCTGGTCCTTCTGTTGGGGGATGGGCACAGGCTAGGGAGTTAACGACTGCCATCAAGTTCCCGGAGCAAGACAAAGACAGCGATCAAAGCCTGAGGCAGACCTCGACAGGTTGGAGCCATAGCCGCGTGATGTCCTCGGTGGNACTGAGCAGGATTACTATTGCAACAACACATCATCAGTAGGGTAAAACTAACCTGTCTCACGACGGTCTGTCTCACAATCGGAGTGTGACTAGTGGGCATGGTTATTCATAGCTGTATATAAGCTTGTCTGATGCTCTCAATAAAAGAGATTTGCTGACTTGCATAGCGTGAGGCGTTTCTCCCGCAACTCCGATCCCGACACCTTCCATCACATATCCTATTAAAAAGTCCTACCCCCAGCCTTTCTGTAACCCCCTTTAGGAACTGATAAGCTACTATGAGGTTCCCCTTGAGCCTTCTCTTCTCCAGGCTGAACAAACCCAACTCCTTCAGCCTGTCTTCATAAGGCAGTTGCTCCAGCCCTTTTCCATCATACGCTTTCCCACTTATTACATATAATTCCTATTCTGTCATAAAAAAAGAGAGAAAATCACTGATGTATCCTGCACTATTGATTATAAAAGTGAGAGAACTTCAGTAGAGGAATGAGCATGCAACCTCTTTGATTAAAATGGAGCATCACATTAAGACATCTATTATCAACTGGTTACAAAGCAAAGACAGTATTAATGCTAGCACAGGGAATTTTAAGTTGGAGGTAAATTTCATGTATAAATTGAGCCACAAGGACTTAGATAAGAAGTTAAATACCAAGAAAATACAATACAAATATAAGAATACACAAAATACATGAATTTTTTTCAAGAAAGGCTATAGATTTAGTAATTTTCAATGGCATTTACAGACAGTGGTAATTTAGAGGTCATAAATATGAAGAAATTATTAAACTGTGCATTCCTTTCTTTAATACTTTTACTCCATTACAAAGTAATAAAGAGTAGAGGTACTTGGCCTGCCAGTAGTTTCTATAGCATATATTCATAATTAACAATAATTGCCGGAGATTTTTAGCTCCAAATTAATTTCTGTGGTTAATTCCTGATACTATTATTATTTCATGAGATATACATGTATCTAATTTGTATGTAAAGTTGCTAAAGGGAAAACCTCCCACATCAACATCTTTAGGGAAAGTGTTCTCACTCAGATAACTCAGCTGGAAAGAGAGAAATCTAACTGAATATCTCAACTAGCATGAACATGTTAATTTAAATCAGATATGAATTAGTATCTGTGTGTTCCACTATGAAATCAAAAGTGAAGTAGGATTATTACATTGCATAGGTGGAAACAAATTTGTTAAACATGAGGAGTTTTTAATGTCGAGGATATAAAAAAGCAAAAGACTACAAAGCAAGTTTGTACCAATTCTTAGTTAAATTAGATTCAGCTGGAATCTACAGTTCACTGTTCTGGATATGTATCTCTTAAAATCCTGTGAAACTAATGGACATCAGCTACTAATCATGTATTAAAATCTATATTTAGAAACATTTTGAAATTCTAAGTTTCAGGTCCTGATCACTTTAGAAATGGAATTTAAATGAATTTACAGCCTACATCTCTGTAAATACATAAGCATGTTAAAATGTGAAGCACGTTGACAAAACAGGTGAAAACATGTTTTAATAAATGTATCCTGAAAGATGATAAATGGTGGAAGATCTTGCCAAACATTGAAGGTTTTCAGGGAAACATTTTAAAAGGTGATGGCCAAATCAGCCAATCCTATAAGTTTCATAAAGACTTGGCTCTTAGCATAAAAAAAACCTTTAGAGTTTGCAATGTTAGCTGTGAAAAGACCACTTTCATAATAAATGACATATTCCTAAAGAAAGCAATGCATTTGAATGTTGCTGACTCAAAAGTAACAAAAATAAAGCCTCATGAGTCTGAGATGTTATGAAACACACACAATAGAAAAAACCTTTCTATGGTGTCACCCACTTTGGGTTCTCAAGACCATTATGAACAACATTATTTGATAACTTTGCCCATGTTTTGCTATTTATTTTTGCAATATAGTCAGCAGAGTTTACCCTGAAGGTAAACAATAGCTATGAAAAAAAAGATATATATTGAAATTAAGCACATTTTCTCTTTTTCTAGCAGGGTCAAAAATACACTTTAGAGTAAATGTACCTACTGCTTCCTCTTGCCACACAGATTAGGTTCAGGGTACACATAAGTAAGTTAGGCTTCAGTTTATGTTAATTTAGAATAGTCACCCCAAGAAAACACCTAATATCCCCTAGCTACCAGTAGGCATCCCATCTAGGAGACAGAATAAAGTCAATCCAAAGTACAACCCTCCTAAAAACACCTATGTAACACAGTCCTTGGTTCTTAATACTAATTGTTTCATACCACAAGTCCATTCCTATTGTGATGAACTACTTGGATGTATAGTCCTGGATCACCTATAAATGGCAAAACTGCTTCAGGCTATGGGATTTTGAAATCCAGCTTCCAAATTCAAGACACCACAGAGATCCTACACTAATAGTGTTGCTCTCATATGCACCTGAATCCTTTGAGACTCATGTTGCTGGTGATATTTTTTCCACAGGTGGACATGTACAAACCCATCAAGTCCTAATGCCATATGCCCATCATTATGTTCATGGCAAAACAGCTTCAGCAAAAGAATTTAATCTTCAATAGCCACTTATTTGTTGAGTAATATACTCTACATGTATGAGTGGTTTGGGGTTCCACTTCTAATCCAGCAGAATTATGGTTAAAAAGTAGCTCTTCCACTATAGGATTTATCTTTTAGGACACCCTACAAGTCATTTCTTCAGTATCAACTGTTTTATTTGCTTTGGTTCACTTAAAATCAACCAAATAAAATACCATGCTTAGAATTTGTAATCAGGTAAGTCACATGATTGTTTCAATATTTGTATTACTTGCAGTTCACATTCTAACAATTCTTTATTAGCTTTAATTAAGCAGACAGAAAAAGGTATATTTCAAAAAGCAAATGCTCTCTGTTAAGACAGGAAGAAAAGCAGCTGTGATTTTCCCCAGCTTTCTTAATGACACAGCAAATCAGTTGTGCCAGTGAAAATGGAGACATAAGCCTGAAAATTTAATCAAAAAGTTATTTTTACACTCTATTTAAGTGTAATTATCTTTGGCTATGGAAAAACAAATTCACTAAAATAGTTTGGGGAGTAATCAGCAATGAAGAAAAGAAACCTGCAGCTTGTTTCTGAATTAATAAAATGAAAAGTTTAATATATATGCTTGGAAAATACCTAGCACTGTTAAACAAGATCCACATGAAATATATCCAGCTGTCACAAAATGAAGGCAATTAGCAGCAATTATAGAGCTTCTTTCCCAAAACTATATATTGTAAATCCTTTTAATCAGGGAAAGCACCAATAACATCAAGCCATTGTGTGTCTGAACAGGAAGCCTAGTATGTAAGAACACTTTGCTGTTAATTAACTTCTGGATACCACTTTCTGCAGATTACTATCAGCAGAGGTGCTGCATAGAGGAAACTATGTATTTTAGATTCCAATTAAAGGATTAATTGTATTTTTAAGTGCAGTATGGTAATGAGAAGTAATGGCTGCTTGCTGGAGGTATACTACACTTAATAGGTTGGTGGATTAAACAGTCCTTGCATTAAAAGGAATTATTGTATTTGTAATAAATACCTTTGAGGATAAATTTGCTTTCAACTGCTGCGGAATTCTTTGATACAAAACTTGAAGGATTACATGAAGGTGACAGGAGAGGTAGTCTGCATCTGTCAGGTGTGCTCCTGATCACAGGCCAAGAAAACTTATAAAGTATCCTGGGGCACATTACGTTTTGAAACCAAGCCCTGTTATCAAAAATCAAAGAATCCAATGCAGTTGGTTGTTTTGTATTTGGAAAGGAGAAGGGAAGAAGTAATGCATTTGGAATTTATTATGTTTCCCTACTCGTTGCACTTTTTCTACTGGGTTCACTAACCCCTCAGTTAGAGGGCAACTGTGTTTTTAACAATATCTGCTACCATAATGTAAAAATGAAGCAATAAAATATAAGTTCTCAGGTTTTTTTTTTTTTAAATAAGCCCCAAGCATTGGCCACAAAGGGCAATTTAAGGAGAAAAAGACCCAAACAAACAAAAAAAAAAACCTGAAGGACCTATCCAGAGTGAACAATTTTTGTCTTGTCCAAGACTGGGTAGTTTCATATGAATTATTTTTCATGGGAATTTCACAGTAATCTGTTCTAACCACACCCACCCTTTCATGTTGGATATGCTGGTAATTGCACAAGGGCATGGGTGGGGGGAAAATTACCACTGTGATTTTGGAGTAATTTAGTTTCTAGAAACTGAGGACTCATTTTTAGCAACTTTATAATCTAGAGTAAACTTTTTCTTGTAAAAGGCATAGACTTCCACCTAGGCTGAAGGTACTGGAGTTGTTGCTGCTGAAGAGCTGAGGATAGAGATGGTAGAGTTAGAAGGTGGCTTTTCTTTGATTTGGTTGAGGGGGGAGGATTGCACAAGAGGACAATCATATTATGTGGAGAGTGTGCACCCATACCAGTATAATTCCAAGGAGAGGCAGATGGGGATAAGCAAATGTTAGAGGATCCCCTAAAGAAGGAAGGAAAACAACAGCATTTTGTTCTGAGCTGTGATTAGGTTTGAAATGACAAAGTAGGAAATGCAAAAGAGCACAATGTCAAACAAAAGATATTGAGACTCTAGAAGAACTTTAAAATTTCATTTATAATTATACTAAATGTACACAGACTTGTGAACAAAATCATTTAACCTAATTTAGGTTTAAATACCTGTGTATCACTTCCAATGGGAGCTTTCAAAATAAATTCTCAGTACTCATCTAGCGATTGAAAGTAGCTGGGACCCTCAGTGTCTTAAAGTGCTGCAGGATGAAGAGAAATTAAGGAGGAATTCCTCTAGGAAGAGCACAAATTAAAAAGAGCAGCAATGATCCCACAGTATTCCCCCTGAACAAAATCTCTCTATAGGTCTGAGACACTTCCTTTCCTGTTTCAAGAGATCCTTCACCCACCACCTTTTCTGACAGTTGCCTTTTTCCATAAAAAGCTTAGGCTCCCTTCAAGTATGATTAAACTTGAAAAACATCAGGAAAGCTACAGTTGTCTTTATTTGTTTATTTATTTGATGAGACCTTAAGGTCCTTTTCAGACTGAAATTAGCTTGTCAAAGAAAACAAACAAAAAGCTTAATAGCTCTTGATGAATGAAGTGATTTATTTACCTTTTTGAGATGTACATGGAAGGATACAAAATCATGCAAGTATTTTCCATTAGTCAGCTTCTCCCAGGATTTTTCCTATAAAGTTGGGAAAAAAAGTGAAGAGTAAAAATTCTATTTTGCTACAATGCTAAGTTTGAAGTCCTGCAGCTGTTGCTTTTCAGAACATGCACACAAAATTCTACCATTCTCCACAATGTAATTTATGTATTATTGTTGTCTCACATGGAAATTACTGGAATTGTGGTTTCATAAGGTATGATGTTAATTAAAACTTAATGTTATATATGTATGAAGGCGTCCAGAACAAAACTCTTCAAAATTTTAATAGAAAGAAGCTAAATTTACAAGTCAGTCTAATGCATAGTATGCCTTAAAAACGAAGAATTGAAGGAACTGAAAGATCTAAGAAATAGAATTTGTTTTCTGAACTGTTTAGAAATAATGTGCCAGTGTTAAGGCTGTTCCTCAATCTGATCATCATTTGTCACCTGAAACTTTTCGAAAGTGAAAGAAAGTCCAAGGTAATGAAAGGGCCCAAATGATTTACACTGACAGTCAGCGTCAGCCTGCCAGTACAAGTCAGTTTTTCCAACTCTCAAGCCAGTGATTCAAAGAAAGAGAAGTGAGCCTACTAAGATGGTTATTCCTGAACCCAATTAAAGACAATTCTGAGGTTCTTTCAACTTATCCCATTATAACCCTCAGTAAACCACCACCTAATTTTTTTATTATAATTATTTGTGTAAATGCTAGCTCAAAGACAATTAGTGTTCTCTGTAGGAACTCCTATGAAATACGGCATTTGCTTTGTAGAAAAGCATTGCATAGAAGTTAAATGGCTTTAGGAATAAAGAAACTTTAAACAATATAGTTTTCTGAATCAATTCAGCAAGCCATAAAATCCCAACTAGCTAGTTTTGAAAAGAGCATGTCTGGCTTGTGAATTTTAGTGGCTTGAGAGTGGAGCTAGTGGTAAATCTGATTATACTGAAAACTTATTTGCAGTCTTTGAAATTAAATAATTGCATTGGTCTGCAAAGCTGAGGATGCTCTTTTACAGTTTCAGCAGAAAAATACATTTATCTGTTTCAAGTACTCCATGTTCTCCCTAGTAATCACAATTCCTTCTGTGCATCAGCTGGATTGATTCACAGTTCTAAGTTTTAGTTGTTTGTTGGGTTTTTTTTTTGTATTTCTGTGGTATGTGGGAGTTTTCTCTGGACTTTTTAAAGGTTTTACACCACCAGCAAAGCCCATCTGTCTATTCACTCCTCTTCTTCATTAAACATCAAACATTTCTAATTATTCATCTTCATTAAGACTGCTGACTGATTTGGTCTAAAGCTTTATAGAGAAAAATCAGTTCTGGGGTTTTTTATATGGGGAAATGACCTTTCAAAAGAGACTTGGTTTTTTACCCATTTTGCCTTATATTCTGGCAAAGAGAAACCAGACAACAGAGATATTTGACTTGGTTCACACATCCAGCATTCCATAATCTGTGGTTTAGGGACAGTTGTGCTGGCTGCCATTTTGCCTATAAGGAAATCAGATGTCCACACTTACCCTTCTGAAAATGATCAGGGAACCCTGACTTCTTTGCTGAAGTTATTTGTAAGGGCTGACCTCAGCCCTGACATACTCTTTTCTTGTAGTAATCAGTTCAGTCTAAGAAATAGATAGTTCTCATCAGTAGTTTTTACCTCTACAATCCAAGTTCCTTTTGAATTCTTTGATTAATTTCACTTATCCTAGCAATGTTTTATTATTCATAAAGCCAGATTGATCTAAAAGCTCATTCACCAGCTTTTCATTCCAATATCTCACCATTTCATCTCCTGAGTATAAAAAATTAAAATAAAAATACATAGATATAGATGTCAGCTGGGAAAGAGTTAATTTTCTTTCTAGAGTTTGCTGTGAAAGCAATTTAAATACTACCTATTGTTTTTAGTCAGTGATATTTGCACTACTTAAGGCCATTTTTCAGCTTCCCATAGAAGCATATACACCATAATCTCAGACACTATACTCAGTATATAAATGAGTATTAGCTGGGGCACTGAGGGTGACCCACTGTCCCAGAGAGCCCAGGACAGGGTCAATCCACTGGGCAGTGAGTGTAATCCATGTTATCATAATTAGTGTAATTATTTTTATTATTTTACCTTTTCTGAAATTATTTTTACTATAATGTCATTATTATAACTGTCAATGGTTTCTTTCCTCTGATTCCTTTTTCTTTTTTTTTCTTTTCCTCTTCCCTTTTTCTCTGCATTCCTTTTGTGGAAGGCCTGGGGAGTCATCAAAATGGCTATGTTTTTCTAGTTGTCAGACAGAGTTAAACCATGACAGCAGGAAATTCCCTGAACTCCATTATAGAGAATGTCAATGCAGACAACTTAACTTTTTTGCTATAGTCTTGCTGTAGTAAAGGAATTCAGAGCTTAGTCCAAGTGATTCTTTGCTTCTTCATAGGCCTTGAGGAGAGTAAAATCAAGTGAATACTGACACAAGCATAAACGTTGGAATTCTTCTCTATACTACTGATTTCCAGATCAGTGAAAACATTCTTATGCAAGTTAGAACTTCGTATTTAGCTGTTGCTCTTCAGTGAAGATGTGAAGACCATATAGATTGCACAACACACTAGTACTAACTAGTCCTTTTTCTGGACTTGGGAGAAGGAGGGGAGTGAGTGAAACTAAGTGAATGGACATTGGGTAGCCCTGGCTATGTGAATAACGTGGAAACTTGATAGGCTTAAAAACTAAAGTGCAGCCATACAGATTGTGCTGCTCAAAGAGAATGTGATTTCTTGTTGCAAGGATTCTTGTGTACCAAGTATGCCAAGAGCAGGGGTGATTAGCTCAGTCTTTCACAGTGCTTCTTCTTCAGATGATGAGTCAAACCAAATCCAAATCTATAAATACCAAGTTCTAATTGACCAGCAAGGTAGAGATTAAGTTCTCTAGAGGTAACTCTCAAGAAAAACGCATGAATTGAAGTAAACATTTAAATCTGACATCCTCTTTACAGGTAAGACTGAAGGAGAAAATAAGCAACTAATTTGCCTGTTGCAAAATACTGTTATGCATAGTGAAAACATATAGACGTACTTGTTAGAACAGCTTATGTTTGTTTTCTGTATGATGTATATAAACACTAGTAAAAGTGCAATAATGTTATTGTAAAAAAACTCTTTCCTCCAGTGGAGTATTTCAAACTGAAGACACTACTTTTCCAAGTCTTAGAAACAATTGTCTTGTGCCAAAAAGCTGAGAAGCAGAGAAATCTGAGAAGCACATAATTACAAAAGGAGCTTAGAAGAACAAAAAGAACCTCTAATAACCACCCATAGAAAAGAAGCACAAAAGGGTATGGGAGAAATTATTGAAATGGGTAATTTTCTAAGTTCTTTATTCCATCTTGCTGGTATGTATTCTTATAGTACATTTTACATAGAGACTGGCAAAATTTTTTAAAAAAATGCTTATTTAATAGCAGAAATCCAGTGTTTTGTCTTGGCTGTTCATTGTTAAAAGCATCCTTATCATATTCACAGTATTTAAGTGAAACTAGAGTCTTTTATCAGTGAAAGTAACATCAGGCTAGGGTTGAAGTTTCCTGCCTGAAGTAACCCCCAAGTTCTTTTGCTTATCCCTACTGCTAAATGGGTGTCATAAAGGACATACATAAAGACTGACAAAAGGATCATCTTCAGAGTTGGATGGTGCAATTGCTGTGTGACAACAACTAAGAGCTCTGGTATCATTTTATAATCTATAGAATCACTTCTCTATTATGGCACTGGGAACTTATCACAGCATCTCACTAATGGCCACTGAAATATTTATTTCACTGAAGTGGCAGCTGCACTGATCAGATGTGGTTCACAGAGAGTTGGACTAGATGGCCTTTGGAGATTCCTCTAGCCCTATGATTCTGTGATTCTGCATGATAGCTAAGTAACACTTAGACATTGAAATAAACTATGAATATTCAAAATGGTGAAGGCTGAAACAGAATTTTTTGGTGGAGTACTGGTAGAGGTGGGTCTGCAAAAAAAAGGTGATTTTTTTGCTTATGGCAGTAGAGCTACCTGCATGCTCACCAACTCTGGTACATCACAGTTATAATTCATACTCCAGTTTATCCATATTTTTTTCACCCACAGTTATGTTTTGTCAATGAGGAGGGATAGGAGGATTAGAAACAGAAAAAAATTCTATGAATTCTATCAATGAATTGAAAGTTCCCTACTCTATTTTCAAAACAAACTGTCCAAAACTTAAGCTTGAATGGATGATTTCTGTAGTATGACCTATTTGCAATTTGTTAAAAATATGTGACTAATTAAGGCAACAATGAAATATTTCACTTCTAGACAAATTAAATGTTTCATTAGAGTCAAAACATATATAATACTTCCCATCCTTACATTCCCGTGAGAAAAATGAGGGAAAATCATTTCAGGTTGGTCCAAAATTGATTTTTTCCACAATTTTTCAGGTCAGTCATTGAAGTGAAAAATCGATTCTTCACACAGCTTTAACTCAAGCCCTTCCTGAATATAGAATTATTACTTTCCTCATGAGCATTTTCCATGGCATTCCTCACCATATAGATTAATTTATCTTAATTTGGCACAGATTAATTAATTTATCTCCACAACACTTCCATAAAAGAACTGGGATTTCTAGTTTGATTTTACACAAGAGAAATTGAGGTATCATTAGATTAGAGCAGTATCATTAGCAGGGTAGTTAGCTGTTGCATCAAATCTAAATGGTCAAAGCACACTTCTCATAGTCATCAAATTTCTCTAGCTTGTAATTTCTCTAGCATTGTAGAGAGTTGGACCAAGGTTTCATATTGGATGTCATAAACAGGAATACAGTTAGTTGTTTGCTGTCAAAATTTTACTTAAAAGACAGTTCACACCAGAACTAGTTCAGAAGCATAAGGAGTTATAAATACTTAGTAGGAGTTATAATACTTAGTAATACTTAGCAAGTAGGAGTTATAATACTTACTAAGTACAGATACAGGCCGGGTGGAGAGTGACTTGAGTGCAGCTCTGAAGAGAAAGACTTGGGGGTGTCAGTTGATGACAAACTCAACATGAGCCACCAGTGTGCACTTGCTGCCAAGAAGGCCAACCAAATCTTGATGGGTTGAGTCAANAAAGGGATGGAGCAACTGGCTTTTGAAGACAGGCTGAAGGAGTTGGGGTTGTTCAGCCTGAAGAAGAGAAGGCTCAGGGGGGACCTCATAGTAGCTTGTCAGTACCTGAAGGGGTCCTACAGAAAGGCTGGGGTAGGACTTTTTAATAGGATATGTGATGGCAGGACTAGACATAATGGATATAAATTGGAAGGAGGTAGATTCAGGGTAGATATAAGAAAGAAATACAGTGAGGGTGGTGAAACATTGGAAGAGGTTGCCCAGAGAGGTTGTGGATGCCCCCACCCAGGAGGTGTTTAAGGCCAGGCGGAACAGGGCACTGAGCAGCCTGATCTAGTGGAAGGTGTCCCTGCCTATGGCAGGGGGGTTGGAACTAGATGATCTTTAAGTTCCCTTCCAACCTGAACTATTCAATGATCCTATGATTCTATGGACATATTTCCCTCTAAAAGTGAAACACTAATAAGGTGTTGAGAGTCTGCCACATTCCAACAAAAATGAGGCTCTAATACTCTACTGCAGTTGAGAACAGGCTGCACAATGGGAAATATAGAATGAGATCATACATCTTTAGATCTCGGAGGCTACAATGATGAGTAACATATTTGAAAACTTATCTGCATACAGATATGTTTTTGACCTTCCACTGACAGTAATGCAGATTCAATGAAATGCCCAAAATGGCCTATATTGCTCACCTCCATTCACTTTTTTAAAAATAATGCTGTGGCATATTACCTGGGATAGAAAATAGCACCTCAAGATCATATGGGTAGAAATCTGGTATCTTTGAATCTCACTCTTAAAGTGAAACTAAACTTTGTGATTTGTCTGCCTGAGCATCTTCTTTAAGTCTCATTTCAGGGTGAAGTAAAGTGATTTTCATTTCTGAGATGCGATTAAACTCACATTCATGTGCCAACTGAGGTTTAGAATTTTTTATTGGGAAAAAATATAGACTTCAGAGCTGGCAGTATAGCACTACAGTATGACACTCTGTGAGACCATTAAATCTAATCCTTCCTTCAGACACACTCCAGGGGTGATTTCAATTAAATTTGTTCAAAATTTATCAGTTTCCTGCATGTAGGCATAAATGATTCAAATGCACTTTCATATTCTCTGAGCAGAATGTATTGAAGGGTACATATTATTGTCATAACTTTTCACCATTTTTTAATATATTCACCTAATAGGAACTTCTATTCAAGACTCTTGTCCTCTGCATGAAATGGTCCTGGTGTTCAGTTGTAAATAAAATCTGTTTTCCTATGCACATTTTCAAAATATTCCTTAGCCCTAGTCTTTGCTATGCTGCTTCAGCTATTTCCTAGAGGAAACATAATGGCATTTAGCTTACTAATGACTTGGAAAGCCCATGATGTTGATTCCAGTGTAGTTTTCAGGAGACACGATGGAATTTGTGTATGGAATTCATCATCAATTCCTTATTTTCTCAATTATCATCATGGGAGGTGTGCTTTTAAACGAAACAAATGCGTCAGTGGTGAGAAGACAAAGTAAAACGGCACAAGCATCTCAGAGATAACATTAGACAAGAGGGTAAGCACTTAGTTTACAATAAATGTGTTTGCTCTTATCTCCCTACAAGAGCCTATTAGACATCCTTGTGCCCTGAAGAATTTATCTGCAGGAAGTGACTGGGTAGGGTCTTTGCCTCTAAATGTGGATCTACACCTGAAAGTAGTGCCTCTGTACTTACTCATGGACCTGTATGGGGATGACTAATTTGTGTATTTCATTCTTACAAATCTTCTAAAGATTGTGTGAAATCTGCCCTTGTTTTGGTAGCTTCTCATGCCTGCCAAATGGAAAAGGCAGAAATGAAGTATTCATTGCATGCCATTTTCTCAGTAAATAACTTCTGCAGACTATGTAAGTTAACTGTTTTAGCAGGAAGGGGGGAAAGGCCATCAAGCTGGTAGAAAATTGCTTCCAAAATATATTTGGATGTAGCTCAAGGCTTAGTTATTAGGAAGCTTCAAGGATTAAACTGTACACTGTACTTGTCACCTGCTGGAACTGTTCATCCAACAGAATAGCAGTTACTCAACGGCTAACCAACCCACTTCAGTGAGACTGCTTATTAAAGGAACTGTCATTCAGACTGAGTAGGAGTGGCACACTGGATTAGCATAGAAAGCATTTTGTTTGAATTACCTGCTATAATTCAATCTTTTTATGCTTTTGTTCTGATTTCTTTTCATCATTATAAACTCGGGGAGAACACAGAACCTTTCTTAAATTGTACAGTATAGCTTTCCTTCAAATAAACTGCACTTGAAAGATGACATCTGATGTCATCTTTTGCTTCATCATAAAATGTATGAGCCATAAACCACAATACATGATCTGACTAGCTAGAGCTGACTTCTTGGGGACACCTTCTCTTCTCCCTCCACCAGGGAGCAGGGCAGGATAGTAGCTTCAGATACTTAAGTGGCTCCTCCTTACTTCTGCCAGGGCATTCACAGAAAATTAGCCTGCATTCATCTATCAACCTACACTTACAGTCACTCAGAAAAACCTGAAAGAGTAGCATAAATAGAAATAATAAAAGGTATCATATACACAGCTGAGAAGTAGAAATTGCCACTTTGATCTATTGTCTAGAAGCTAGAACTTCTACACTACTAAATTCACTGCATCATTTTACTTATTTCATGCAGTAATTCTAGAAGAAGACTAATGATGTTAGTATTTAAGCTTTTAGTCTGCAGCAGATTCAGCTACAGTTGTTTATTTTCATTAATTTGGTCTTGGCTGGCACTATAGAAAAAACACAGCTATCCATAATTTGTTTGTACTGTGACTAGCACCAGGGAGTATTGGCCCATGACTTGAGCTTCTAAGAATGACAGTAATGAAGATTATTCCCAAAGGAAGCTCTACTTGGCAACTTTCAGATCTAAGGCAATAAATTTTTCTACCTTCTTTGGAGACAGAGACCATAGGGAAAATGGGTGGTTCAACTGCTGCACATTTTTTATATATAGTTGAGAAGTTTCCTGGAATAAACCCAGAAAATTATTTCATGCTCGGATCATTATTTTTATAAAATAAGCTAGCCCACTAAATAAATACTTTTTGTCTCTACCTAACTGTCATTGTAAGCCATCTGAATGTAAAACAGTGATTTTTTTTACTTTATATTTGAGTCTTTAATATTTTTAACCCCTAATTATTTCAACTTGATACTCAAGGTACCTGAGTCAGCTATTAATTTGCTGATTTAGACTCCTTGTCTATTTATTATGGCCCTATTTTTGCAATTTATTACAGAAATGAATTCATAAAAATCAAAACTTCAAAATGAAAGTATTTAAACTGAAATTAGGAGGAAGTTTTGCCTGCATAAAGTAATTAAACTCTGTCATCTGAACTGTTTAATAAAACAAATGAAGAAGCAAACATAAGCATTAGAAACTAGTTTAAATATTTTACATTTTAAAAGTTTCCTCTAAACTTTTGAGCAAGCGTTTTTCATTAACATTTGAAACAAAATTCTAGCCATTTGTAACTTACAAATTTCAAAGAAATGGAGTGTTTAAACCTATAAGCAGCAGAATTATTTTTCAGGTCATATTTGCAAAATGCATGAGGTTTAAAGCCCCGCAGTGAATTAACATCCGAGAGGTGCTTTGTGTTGTCACAAGATGTAAGACTTATATGAGAGCCCTGTGTTAACTCTCCTGTGCTTCTGTGCACTGAAGCTAAACAAATTAGGTATTTCACGGGGTAGATTAGTAGAGCCCTTGATTTTGAAACTTCAGTATATAAATGCTAATACTGGAACTCTTAAATAAGGTAAGCAGGAGGAGAAATAAATCTTAAAGGGAAAACAGTTGTCTATGCAACCCCACAGGCAAACCCCTCTGCAATTTCAGTATGTTAATTTCCTCTTTTTCTTCTGGTGAGTGAGTAAAGTAATTCAAATGCTTTAGCAAGAAAATAATTGAAGCAAATCAATACATGACAAAAAGTGAAACAAAACCCCCCCAAACAACCAACTAACTGCATTTTCTCCTGATGGATTTAAATAGTTCCATAAATGTACCTGGTCCTGCATAAAGAATTGAAAATACATTTGTGCACAAATATTCATAGCTAATGACAACAGTTTACATATTCACTTCCTAATGGACATGCTCAAACACTTCTGACACAGTCTAACTCCACTGATATCACTTCTCCCTCTTAACAGCCCTCTTAACAGCCCGCAAATGGTATCCAACAACAAGCATGAAATGTGCTGAAGAACTGCAATCACGTCAATGAGAATCTTCAGAAATTATTTGCCTAGCTTTTTTCTATCCTTATCTGATATGTTTGTTCAAATTTTAAAAACCAAATTTGAACTGAAACAATTGTGACCATATTCTAGTTGGTGCTGTACTTCAAGAACCTGTCATATGTAGTACTGAAAATTTCTTTCCAAATGCAATTGTAATGCTTGCTTTATCTCTTGCTTTTTTTCAAGAGGTAAAGATGAATTTTGACTAATAATAAAAAAAACTAAAAAAAAACCCTGAACTTGACTTTAATTTAATTCACTTACCTCATTTATTTATTTTCAAATAGCTCAGTGTCAATATTTCTCCTTAAAGGGAGGGAAAGCCTTCTCAGGGTGTTTTGACAGAGACACTGTACTCCCTTCATCTATTGAAAATTACATGGTACTGAAGAGGATGCACTGTTGCATGCAGTCTCACAAAATAGTTGTAGAAAAGGTGAATGCAATAAAACAGGGCTTGACTCAGACATCAGAACAGAGATCTTAAGTATCTAGTCAGGGAAAAGTGTAAAGTGTTGCATATCTATGTTATTGTACTAATTATCCTACAGGCAAAGGAGCTATCAAGTTCTAAGCAAGCAAGGAAGAAGACCAGAGCTTGTTTACCCATCAATATATTACTCTTGTCTACCATAATTCTGTGGGAGGAAAAACAAAAGAAAAATGAACATTTATTCTAGGACAGGTGGACATTAATGTCTTCATACACAGTAATATGGAGAACTTGTCAGAAATTCTGTTGTCTGTTCATGCTGTGTACATTGAGAAGAACTGAATTCAAACCAGAACCTACAATGTCCAGTTATAAGGACAATCAAACTCTGCATTGTAGCAGAAAATCAAGAGCTGGGGACATCATCCCACTAAAGATGACCTGAATACCCAGGAAGTACTCAGAGGATTACTATAAAGTATTAGAAATTTATGCACAGAAAGACTGAGAGGAAAAAAACCAATCAAAGGTAATAACTGCACATAAAAAAAGCATGGATCAAGATTATCAGATGGTGGTTTACAGATAGAGAAATCAGATTCTGAAAAAGTTTTACAAAGTTAGAGAAGACTTAAATCTTCATTAGCTGTAAGGCTGTAACTGATTCAACCATGTTAAAAGGAAACTTTCACATTCCCTTGATGATGTTTGAGATTGAAAAGCAAATTTTTCTACCTCAAAATTTTAACTAAAACTATCTCTATGAAAACTAATGTCCTGATTTCTAATTCAGATATTTCCCACACGGAAGTCCAGCTCCATGGTAGTATCACAGCATGAGGAACTTCTGGCCAAAGTTGAGGGAGCACTCACTACTCACATATGATGCTACAAGAAACTCAAACCCCATGCCAAGGAAATTAGAAATGTCTTTTTCTGGTCTTATCTAAACTTATCTAAACCTGTGATAGTAGGTCTTAGAAATGTTGTCTGTCTTTAACATTTAAGAAGGTTTAAAGTTTCATGATACTGATAAAATTTGAAGGTGGAGATTTCAGGCATTTAAATTACAGTTCTGCAGAAGCATAGTTTTATAAAGAACAATAATCCACCACCTTTGGCACACAGATTACAACAACAAATTCTCTTAAAAAATATATAGTGAAATCCATATAAAGACTCAGTAGTTTCATTACAAGAACAATTTATGGGAAGTCAAAAATGGCACATATGCTGAGTCCAAAAACTGTTCTTGCAGGTGACCAGATTGAGTTGAGAAGTCTTTGTGCTCCATTGGAAATGCATCCAACATTTCTATGTTACTGGTGTTATCAAACGTAGGCTCCTCTGGTTTATTTTTCCTGTCATTTCATGCACAGGAGTCAGAAAATTTAACCACTTGGGACAAGCTTGACAGGTTTATAGATTCTATTGTTTCAGCAGGGACACTCGAGTCTGATTTGCCTCTGATGGGTGCTTATTGCAAACTTTGTCAAGCTGCTATGTAGCTAGTCTGATAGAGGGGTACCTTGCCTTTCCAGAGCAAGTTCCTTCAAAACCATTTGTAATTATGAAGAATTCATATAGTTTTTAAATATGATTCATGTTATGCAATAGTATAGCTACTGTTCTCTTCATAGGTGAAAGATGGGAAACATTACATGCAAACTAGATGTCATTAAAACAGTAGATGATTATTTCTCAGGTGGAAATAAGATCTTTACTATCTTGTATCATACTGACTGCAGTCTATCCAATGTAATCTCCTGCTTTTGGCATTCACTTAGTAGATTTGAGGTAAAAATGTAAAATAAAAAAACAAACGTATTCATGAATTAGTGATTTTTCCTTCCATGAAGGAAAGTAAGTTTTGTATATCTATTATTATTCTACTCACACAGCCACCATCTTGATGGAATATTTCCGCAAGCTGAAAACAAACTCCTCCAGCTCTCCAGTTCATGAATAAAGCCTTTATTACTACTTAAGCCAATAGGTGAAGTAAAAACACTGGAAGAGAAGACCTGAATACAGAATTTATATTACTGCATGAAATACCCAAGTAGGAGTAAATAAGGCTAGGTCTGTCTGCAGGAAAGACCCTTGGTCCCCCTGAGAATGAATGTTACAGCTGAGCCCAAAGAGAATATGGAACAATTGCTGGGACTGCCTGAGTGACAAAGGCTGACCAAAACAAGCAACTATGTGCAAGAGGTTGCATGTATTATGCTTCCTGATATGTTAGATGAGGAGCTGAAAAAATTTATAGCCTATAATCAATGGCATGGCAACATCCAACTTGGCATGGTTAAAGCCTGTAATGTTTTTATCAGCTTATGTTTACTACTGTAAAGCAAGTTTAGTAGAGACTTTTAATGAGGTAAATAATATATCTAAATATGCATAAATTTGTCTACATTACCAGGATGTATTTTTATTCTAGAGCTCTTTATTTATTTCATTGAAATAGTACTTCTTTGAAACATTGTCTGTTTGTCAGAAATTTAATTAATAGTTCTTATATTCTTAGTATAACAACCAATTATCTTTTCTTCCTTCTACCTTAAAGTACATCAATAATAGAAAAAAGAAATTCTCTACCTTTACAGTTACCCACAAAACAGGCTCAGTTATAGCAGCAATACTGAAACAAGCACATCTTTTTCCGCACAAGAATTTCAGCCTTTTCATATAGACATTTAAGTTAATTTCATATAGACATTAAGTTAATTTAAGTAAATATTCTTCTGTATATTTGGATATAAACACATATTAATAATATTTTCTTCATCTCTGAATTTTAAATATAATCTAAAATGCACATTTTTTATTAAAATATAATCTTCTAAATCACATTCCTTTTTTCTGTTCTTATGATGTTTACTTAAGCTCATGCTTTCATCATAACTTAGTCTGTCATATTTCAGGCAGTTTTGCTTGGCATTCAGACTTCTCCATTGTGCTGGCAGCATTTACTGACAAGATTTTTCATGTTTAAGTGTTCATTTTAAATATCTGTGACAATATCACATATGAATTCTAAGTGTAATCGTAATACAGATAATAAAATTTCTTCAATAAACCAAAGATTATGTGGTCTGTATTGGGTTTTATATCCAAGCATCTGAGAACTCAATTGAATCATTTGCAGTTTTGAAATGAAGAAAAATATAATTTTTTCTTATTTAAACACTTTGTCCCAAACTTAACACTGAGAAAAAAATTGAGAAGTAACAAGATGAGAAGCTCTACCAGTTCAACAGTGCTAAGTCATTCTGCCACTGTTGGGAATTCTGTCTTAACTCTGCATGTGCTTTGTAGTTAAGTCCTTTGCAGGCATTAGCAAATTAAACTTCGTAATGCATCACAGATATCATTACTTTCTAAAAGGTGAAAATTAAGCACAGTTAAGTTAAATAACTTATTTGAGTTCAAGAAACTTTCCCTCAGGACTCAGAATACATTTTCTCTCAGTCTTGTGCTTTGATTAGAGGATATTTTCCCCATAGTGATGAAGGAAAGTGAACAGTGAAGAAGACAAGTGACAAGCACTTGCTTTATTAAAAAGTATGAAACAAGAAATTACTTCTTCTAAAGAGAAATATTCAAATAATGCACCAGCTCAAATATGAATTATATAGTTATATACTTAAAGAGTTGATGAGCTCTTAAGGACATACATTATCCCAGATGCTTTGGACAACAGGCATCCTGTCTCCTACTTGGCACCTTATAGCATAATAGAGAACAGCACTAGGTAAGATGTGTGGAACAATTAGATTTCAAATTCTTTTATCTACCTAAACTGCCAAAAATTTAAATGCTGTAAATTATCTCATAATAAATGCTCAAATGCATTAAATATATTTACCGTGGAAATAGATACATGTTCCTAATTCCCTTTACTTAAAAGTGAAAATTAAAGTGAATTAAAAGTGATGGAAGATACAGGTCCACACTGGTAGATTTGATCCACGTGCAAGCCTAGTTCTTGCTGACTGGAAAGAAACCCAAGGCCACAATACACTGTGATAATTCCTGCAAAGACAGGATTAGCTGTTTGTGTATAAATTGGTGTTCAAGCTATGTGTTCTCTAGATTTCCCTGAAATTGTGCTTTGATCATAAAGTACAGCTTGCTGAGATACACAATGACATACACAATCCTCCACCACCACAAGCTTCCAGAGATACTAGCTTATTCCAAGTAGTTTGGTTTTGTTAGTGGGTTGGTGTTGATGTTTTTTTCTGCCTAAAATCCTGTCTACTGCTTTGAAAATGTGCTCGTAAAAGGGATTTAACATGCTCAGCCTGATACTCTCTAGAAGCCTGTGGAGTGCTGCTATGCACTGAGACTGATTTGTGTCACACAGAATTGCAGTGACGCAGGTGGACATGTGGCATGTTCACATGAGAATTCTACCCAAGAGCAACTGCCTACAACTGCCACCAGTGCTTTACACTTGCCACGTTTCAGTGAGGTTCCCTGACCCAAACTTTTCTCAGACATCTTTTCTCCCTCTGTCTCACTTTCTCTCTCCTTCTTTCTCCTTCCCCTATGTTTGGTTCCGATGGACAAAAGGAAAAACATATTTCCAGGCAACTTGCTGTATTTACAATCAAGTGACATGGCAGCCAGGCCAACTCTCCATTAAACTTTAATAGATTAATCATCAATTATTGAGGAATTAATGTTCAGATCCAGCTGTGCTGTCCCAGTTCAGTTCACAAGTGCCAACGAAGATACTTTATGGCCTCTGCTGTTGAGCATTCAGATTCTCAATCACCTCTTACTCTCACATCTCTCAGCTTTCTGAAGCAGAAGAAAGAGATGTTTTTTTTTAAAGTGAGTATGCAGACAAAATGAGAGAGAAGCCGAAATCTGAGCTGAAGAATAATTTTCCAGTATTCAGGAGTATTCTGATACTTGAGTTTTGTGAATAAAACCTCTTAACTTAAAAACAAACAAAAAGGTCCCCATCACTTAAAGAGCTTTTAAAAGCTAGGTATATAACATGAGCAAATGTGTATCTGCCATAGAGACAATAGAAAGTGACAGTGACTTATCAGTACACAGAAAAACAACTCTTTGGATCTACAACCAAACCAGCTGTTAAAATAACTGGTACACATTTTTAAAAGCCTCTGAAATACTAGGATGGCTGTTAATAAGACTAGTAGATGATTCAGAAATGGAATGATACTTCCCCATCAGGAATGAAACTTCCCCATTAGAAATGAAAACAGTAATTCTACACTGTGTACATATATATATATATTTACACGTCAACTGTAAGTACTGAAGAACAGGTCTAAAGATACTGAGATTTAAACTAAAGGAATTGGTACTGATACACACCTTACTTTGGAGATGCCTTTGCATATGCCATAAAGACAGGCTCCATCAAGCAATCTTCCCCCTCCTCTACCCCTGCCAATACCAGTGTACCTGTCAGTCCACCTTCTATTACTATGCTGTTCAAAGTTGAAGAGAAATAGCAAAGCAGTCCTTCTCACTCTCTCTTCATTGCCCTAAGGATTAAAGAATGAATAAAGAAACTTCATCACTTCATTAGAGTCACTTGTAAACAATTTAGAAGATTAAGCAGACTTCAGGACAATGCAGGTAATAATTGAAATAACAATTACAAAAATTATGTTTATTATGGATAATAATTCATCCATATGGTACTGAAACTATTTTCCAACATGGAAAAGTGAAAACATACATTGACATGCAAAGAAGGAAGCCAACTTCAAATGATAAAGGTCTTACCAAATAATTTTGTTACATGATTGTTTTGGTTGATGAGGACAGCCTGGGTGATATCAAACAGGAATAATTTTGACTTTGACTTTTACAGAAGATTCAAGTACATAGAAGCAGAGACTGGAAAATAAAAAATAAAATATATGCCCCACATGCATTTACTACAGCAAGGGTATGAGGTTCTAAGCATGATTTATATGAATTTCATTATCATCAGAAAAACACTGGCCATGGAAATAAAATCTCTTTACCCAACAGTCCTTTAAAATCATCATTGCTGCTATATACAGCAGTTTGCTAGATTCTGTGGTAAACATCAAGGCCACATGAGAGATTATTTAGCAAAAACCTACTGTCTTCCTGATATGACAAGTCACCACTGTTTCCAGACCCCATGAGGTGCATGCATGCATTTCTCTCACAGTTAGGCTTGCACAGAATACATGTGTCAATATATTCTTGTTCAGAGAGGGGTTTGACATGCTGAAGGTGCACACCATAGGCCAAAGAGTACTACCCTGGGCACAGGGGAATATTTTATCAAAGTGGGTTAATAATCAGTACACGATTACTTAATTATGGGTGGGATTGTCAGCTCGTTCTGTTTGCCATTTGGACAGAAGATGGCTCCACCAAGGCCATTAGCAAAAACATTGGGATGGTGTCAGGGGGTGGTAAATAATTCGCTAGCACTGCAAATAACATTCTGATAAATAATGGATTGCTGGATTCCTTGGAGGCCAAGAGAGGATGTGGAGACAAGAGCTTAAATCTGAGAGCAGTCTGGTAACCACATTTTTACGATTTGGACTGGATCAAATAAACTTTTCCTTTCTTCTTGTCTCAGAGTTTGCCTAGTGAGAGGGGTGACATCAAGAATCTGGCTGACATTAGGGCATACCTCTCCTTTAGGTATAGTGACAAAGAAAATTTAGGTATTCCACAAATACAACTCCCAAAAGACTTCAGATTTTAGGTTGCTCTTACATTAGGATTCACACATTGTCTTACTAGTGACAAATACAATACAGTTGTGTGGAGGACTGGTTGGCCAGCCGGTGACTACCACTAGCCAGTGGTGTTTAGCAATGTTCAATATCTATGCTTTACTGCTAAAAAATCAGTGAACCCTGGAAGAGCATGAGTGGACTTTGCTTACAGCACAACACTCTGATGGATATTATGAAGGAAAATGAGTAATGTTTCCTACTGTTCACTTGGCAGAGCATTAGAAGACTAATTTTTATTAATTCCAGTATGATGCAAATGTATAAAAGGATATACATAAAGACTACTTCTGTGGTTTGCATTTCTGACTCTCCTGATACTGCAAAAAGTTTTAAAGTGAATAGAAAAGCATATTTATCAAAAGAAAACTCACATGTGCATTAAAATAATTTTACTACCATTTCTTAGGGGAGGTAAATATCTTCAGTACCAACAGAAAGACAGAAAAGAGCTGAACAGGGGAAGACAAACATTTTGTGACTGTTGCAAATATTTTTAAATTTTTTTTGTTTGTTTTGGAATGATTCTGTTTTTCATTTTTCTTTCATACATTTGAACACATAGCAACTACAATGCATCTGACTAGAAATCATTTGATACATGTATTTGACATAAATTTGCTAGCAAGCCAAATACACAAGACAGTATAAGTCTGTAGCTATACCACCTTGGGCTTTGATCTTGTCAGATCTCATAAACTAAGCAAGATTGGGCCTGCTGTGTAATTGGGATGGAAGACCTCCAAGGAAAACCCAGCTGTTGTAGGAAGTGGTGTTGGTCACTCAGTAGGTGGTATTCTTCATTCTAGCTCCATACTGAGTCAATGCCTCACAAAGATGCTGCTGGAGGTATTATCTGTGCACAATACATAAATCTAAGATGCTGACCAAGTGGGCTAATTAGATATCCCCTGGCAGTTTTCATAAAAGCTAAAAGTGTTAACTGCAGAATCCTGGACAAAATCCAGGGTAAGTAAATACATTGTGCCAACTAAAATATTCTCTACAGTTGCAACTGAATAAAGTATTTAAATACTTCTAATTCACCATATACTGGTTTGTATCATTTATGTACATTGTTAAAGAACTGCCACGTTTTACTCTAGAGGTGATGACATTTCACTGTTGGTTGAACTAATTCCTGCATGGCCTATAAAACACAGTCACAGTGAAAAGCATCTTGTACAAGTAAATATTTATACAGAGCATTTTTATGGCTATGCAGTTTGTTTCTCAGAATATATCATATTCCTTAGTTAGGCAAAGGTCTTTTAATGAACAAAATGCAAATTAAAAAGATTGTCTATTTTCATGTCCTTACTGATTTGTCATTTGGGTAAAATTATCTGTAAATTATGGCTGATGAAAAAGTGTATTCCTTTACTGTGAACTGAAATTCAAAATAAAACAAATATTTCCATGTCCTCAGAGCTACAAATATTTTAAGATCGGATGGATCTGTGCAAAATTTTGCACTGAGTATTTTTCAGCACATATGATTCTATTCCACATTGGTGCAGAATTTACTGAGCCGTTAAAAAGATTGCATTATTAAAATATCAATGTTATGTGACATAATTATGATGAAGTTTGGAGTATCATCCTGAATTTTTATTGCTGTAAGACTTGCAAAATTAAAAATAAAATTCCACATTGTATTCCTTTGTATTTTAGAACTCTGATAGGTAAAACATCAGAAAGAAGTGAGATTAATGGCAGTGTAATTTTCTCAGAAGAAAGAACCTCTGCTGTTAACATTCCAGCTTAATTATTTAACTGTCATTTAAAAAAAATTAAAACATGATATAAAAAGCTATATATTAGATTACATTTGTATAATTTTGCCAAGACTGAAACCATGCAATTCAACACTATTTTATTTGGCAGTACTCATGTGAAAGGAAGAGTACATTAAAATGTTCATTTTAATGGCATCTTGTTTGAACATGTTATAATAATTAAAGATATAATAACTTTATCAGCAAACTTAGCTGTCAGATCTTTATTTTACTGTTGACCCTAGAATGTGATGAAATAACTCTGTAGAATATTTTGTGAGGGAGAATAGAGTGCTGAAAAAATGTCAGTGATCCTTAATCACATTGAGATCTCAGATATTTTGGAGAAACATGGGCTACTGAAAGAAAAGTGGTAAATTCCCATTCCATTCCATTAACTAATATGTTCTGGACATTCTTAAAGGAAATCTTGTTAATTTGAGTGGACAGCCTCAAGATTCACACACAAAAGGGAGTGAAGGTTTTGGTTACAAACTGTGGATTCCTAAAGATAGTTTTATCAACTACAATTCCAGAATAAAATCTCATACTGGCAATACAAATATTTTAATGATAGCACTTCATTTCATTCAGAGTTTAAGGGAGATGCATTTACTTATTTTTGAGCCCAACTCTAGAACCTTGTCTCTCAGATAAGCAGTTCAGCTTGTCTGTTTCTTTCTCAGGATGTACCTTATTGTGTACAAAAAGAGTATACAAGAAATATACCAATAGCAATGACTGGAAGTGAAATCTTCCACCCCACAGAGCATATTCTAAACATTACAATGCTGAATCTACTGCTGATGGATTTATTAATTTTCTTTTAGTAGAAACAAAAATCCATGCATTTTGTTTCTTACTCTGGAAAGCCTTAAATAAGTTGGAAGTGAACTACAGCCTCCATATTGTATAGAAATACAAAAACTAACCCACACATTGATCTTCTGTCCCACTCTTATTCCTCCCAGCTGCTGTCCAGAAGTGTTTAAATAAGTGTCTAAATAATTTTAAAATGCATCACCAATCTAGAGAAAATTTCACTTACAAATGTTCAACAAAATGCAAAGCTTTTTTCTATAAATAAATGAATAGCATCCATCTTCTTTGTCATTACTTTTACCTAGCTTCAATTCTTCTTTTAGAAATCAGAGGAAACAATATTTAATCCCAGAAAATTTGATACTAACATTAAATGAACTATTACTCATTAACTCATGTACTATTTTAAAATGGGTTGAGGTAGGTAGATTGAAACATTAAACACAGTTGTGGCAGATGGTGAAGAGAAGGGGAAAAGCAAAGGTGAGAAGTTTTAATTCAGACCTCAAATGAGCACGAATTATTCCTCCTGATGTTAATGTTTGTTTTAAAATAGATGTGGCCACAGATTTCAGATGCCTAAAGGTAGAATTCTAAATCCACATTCAGGCACCTACGTAATACTAGCTTGATTTCAAAATGTGTGTAGAACTGTAGCTCCCACTGTTTTTGAAACAACACTTCTGTCTGGTTATTTTTATTAAGCCATCTCAATGCAAAGTTGGAATCTTGGATACGTGAGCCTGCAAGTTATGGACATAATTAATTAATTTGGCTTTTGCCAGAAGTATAATGATGCATTTGAATGTGTGGCCAAAAATTGTATTTAAGATCCTTTTCTAATTATGCACACATGGTGAAGACAGACATAATAGAGAGATTTCCCTTGCCAGTAGTAAGACCAAAGAGAGGGCTTGGAAGAAGCTAAATATTGCTGAGGTCTCAGGGTTGCGGGTGCAAAAATAAATTTATAAGAAAAGGAAAGAAAAAATCTACTTCAGAAGAAGATAAGAGCATTTTATTTGATTTGATTTGATTGTGAACTTATATCCAATAGACTAAAATATTGAAGAGATCAAAATGTCTTCTTTTCTAACTATTTTTCCACTTTTTACGTATTTTATCTTCATGTGGAATTTTTAAATGTTTAAGCTTCAGCACGCTCATGGAACATATGCTATTAATTTTAGTGAAACAAAGATAAGGCCCTGATATGATTATTTCAATAACAATGCCTTGCTCTCAAGAGTTTCTTCAGTTGGACTTCAAGTGGGACTTTGTATTACAGCCTTAGATGTAAAAATAGTGGGAAAACAGGTGCTGCAACTCTGCATTGTTTGTTGAATCTGTAGTGAAAGGGAGGTATAGCAATTTATGCCTAATTTAATATACATCCAAATGTAAACATCCATCCATTCATATGAATGACACAGAACCTAAATTTGCCAACAAATTTACATTCCATGATCCAAAAAAAAGGTAAGGTGGAAAAGGGTGTTACACTACAACAGACTTTAAACTGTTATGCTAAATTTGCTGGGCTTTTCAAAGAAAGTTCTATAAATTAAAATCAGACTTTTTAAAGGTGACTAATATTCCCTCAGGTTTGTACTGTCCTAAGGTGGATTAGAAGTATGAACAGACTCATGTCCCCTCAGCTTAAATGAGTATGAAGTCGAGAGCCCCTCAGCTTAAATGAGTATGAAGTCAAGAGTTTAAGGGGTAACAACATGTGTTCCACATAGTACAGAGGAGCAGAAAATTGGCAGCACAGGGAACAAAACAGCCTTAAATTCAGTGTTGTGTTTAGAAAATTCCTAATAGCAGGACAGAACAGTAGCAGGAAAGAAGTGCACATACAATATAAAAGATTTTAAAGGACTTGACAGCTGCCTTAGTTAAAGTAAATTCCATAATGGTGCAATGTAGTTCCAAACTTATTTTGTTTTAAAGATCACTAAGAAGTTTATATACAGCCATTATGGACACACTTTTCAAATCTAGAAGTATTCAACCTCCCTGTCTGTAGAAATAAATTATCAAGCATCTTCCACTTGAAAAGCTCAGATTTTTCCCCAAATCTAGATACATTTTCTGTGGTTACTTTTGCAATTATTTGATTTCTAGCATTTTGTATCAACCCCCAACTAAGCTTAGGACCAAACTATTTTAATATAAACCAGAAATCCTTACATAAGATGAATTTTACAAATAATGAATTCAACGGATACATATTTGTTTTAATTGACCACAGACTGAGGTCACAGATTGCTTGAGATGGAAATGTACCTCTGTGGGCTTATTCCTGTTCCCTCATGCATGACACCCAAGATACTGCACACAGCCTAATGCTGGTATTTCCCTAAGAAACTACTGTTAAAGCCTTAACCTCAAATCACTTGCAGTAAATTGTCAGTAAACAGAAGAAAAATGTTTTGATGTTTATGAAAAACTATCCTAAACTCTCTGAAGTTACGGGCTTTTTTTTTCCAGATTGGTTTGGAAGTGCTTCAAATAGAGCCTTTCTTGTGGGATTTGACTCTTCAGATTCCATCTCCAGACACAAACCAGAAGTGGAGAAGATGTTTTAGAGTTTTAAAAATCATATAACTCAGAGGCAGCTCTAGAAAACAATGTTACCAGAGAGAAGGGATTTATGTTTTCCAAACTACTTTTTTCACCCAAGTTTCATTCTGTCTGCCAGCCTCAANAAGATGTTTTAGAGTTTTAAAAATCATATAACTCAGAGGCAGCTCTAGAAAACAATGTTACCAGAGAGAAGGGATTTATGTTTTCCAAACTACTTTTTCACCCAAGTTTCATTCTGTCTGCCAGCCTCAATGCCAATACTGTAACAGTTTTTTTCCCCCCTTTCACACAGAATTCTGAAAGAAAGCTGAATTCAGCATTTTAGGGCTGACCCAAATATTGTGGCATAGTTGCTAGTTTGAGTTCTTCTCATCTGGAGGTTTGGCAGATGTATAGTTAAACTCTGTGTCATTTCCTTATTTTGTTGAGTTTGTATATGCAGTGTGAGCCCCCACTAAGCCATATACTGCCTGTTGTAGTGTATTGATTTTTCCCATAAAGTGCTCAGGAAGTTCATGTCTTCATTTCTACAGAGAAGTGTTTCATGAAATCTTAATCTACATCAAAGTAGATGCTACGTTGTCAAGAAAAGAAGAAGTTACATTTCAATTCTCACTATTCAAACTGAAATTACAATTTGCTTTACTTTTAGAATTTTTCAATGTTAATTTTTTTCTTTGATTCTTGAAAATTTGTCAGTAAAGAGCAAACTCATGAAGAAATTATTAGTATTTAAATATAGACTACTAACCCCTTGAAAACGCACTGCCATTATAAAGTCTCCATTCTTGAGCTGGATGAAGAATCTATGAAGACACTGCATTTCACTACAGTTGTTCATTTATTCAATACAGATTTCCATCCAGCAAGCAGCATAAAAGCTTGTCTACTAGCAGCAATTAATTAGTCTTCCCACTCACTGTTTTAACACTCACATTTCAACAATTATTTTTTATTTAAATATCAGACAGCAAGTAAAAACCAGCTGTACAGAATAGAACATTGTTCTTTCCTCTAATCTCCTAAGAAGATGAAAACTATTCTCCATGCAAGACATTAAAATGTTCCCCAGTGGTGGATGAATTACTGAAAAGCATAGAAAAAAAATCATTATTTTACTCTTCATACCTGTGAAAAAAACACCACGAAGTCCTCAATTGACACAGAATGATGGTGATGGGAGGGACTGGCAGAGGGACTGGTAGGCTCTCTACTCCCTTATTTCAAGTAGTAGTGAGAGAGAAAATTATTTAGGATAGTGTTTATAAGGATTTGGGGATCTCATACAACTCCTTTCAATAAATATTGCATCACAGGATCTTCCTCTTCTCTCTTAGAAAGAACTGGTTAGGTACTTAACTGGAGTTGATCACTCCTCTCTGTAAGCATCAGCGAAAGGATGAAATGTCACTTCATGCTACAGTTAGACACTTGACAGTAGAGGACAACTCAGATGATACTGCTTACACTGACCTTGAGTTGCAGGAGTACTTATGTCTTTGTAGGGGTTCTCTGCATTTCAGCAGAGTGGGACAAAGCTCTAGAACCAATAGTTCAGGACTTGGCTCCATAGAATTGAATGAAGGAATTACTGCATGTTGATGTTCCCAGGAGCTCATGAGCACAAAGGGTGAAGGCCAAAGCATCGGTGGACACTGTTCATCCTACAAAAAGCAAACACAGACAACACATAATATGATGGAGGTGTAGCCTATATTGTGCTGGGGATGAAACGGGGGAAGGAAAGGAAATGGTGGAAACGGAGAGCAATCATAAGCTGAAAAGATATTCAGATAGATGAAGAGATATTGCTGGTCTGTGAGTTGGACAACAGAAATCCTACCAGTGACAGTAAAAGCAGAGCAAGGCACAGAGCCATGATCTTCCCCTGATCTCCAAGTCAGCAATCAGGTGCATTTTGCCTGAGGATCTCGGCTTCCCTCTTTGAAATTTTGAGTGACTGCCCTAGTAGAACAATCTAACACATACAGCTATGAGGAGTGGCATTAAAAAACCCTTCAAATTTCAAACTTGCATTGTTCTTATTTAATTAAAGTTCCAGGTGCTATAATATACCCATAAAACCATCTTCTAACCAAGCTCAGTGAACTAACATGTTCCTAGAGTTTATCAAGTGTCTAAAGAGATTAAGTTCTTCAAAAGTGTGGTGGTGTGTATTTGATTTCAGTAGGAATGTTAAATATACCCATTATTTAAGAAATCCTTAGGCATTATCACATGCATAACTAATGGGAAAGAACAGAATCCTGCTCTGGATGTTCCTGTTTTTTGCTTTCAGTTTTAAAACAAAATTAAAATCCAGAGTTTTATACTTTTCTTTCTTTGAATACATACATGTATTTAGTCTTGTAATTAAACATGAAAATTTTCTTTCTTGAGGACCAAAGCTGATGTCTTGAGTACCTGGAACTGCAACATGCTGATGGATTTTGATAGCCAAGCTGTTAAATATGTGTTAAATAATATGTGTTAAATATGTGTGCAGATAGTGGTCTTATTGTTCAGTCTTTAAGATATTGATGAATGCATGGAATCAGCACTTTTCCTTTGGAATTATGCATACTATTGCAGCCATTATCTAACCTTATTTGTAAACAGAAAGACTGTTAAAGAGTGGTTTAAATGTGTATTAATGAAACCTTGGTAAAGCCATGAAAAAAGAAGTAGTTTCTGAAGAGTATTGTTGAGATGTCAGAGGAAAAAGGAGAACTGCAGATGTGAAGGACTTGAGAAGTTGCTGGGGAGGAAAGAAGGAGAGAGGAAAAATTGTAAGATCATATAAACTGAATATGCATAGCAAAATATTAAATTAATTTAAATGGAAGGCCTTAAATGCTGATTTTTATATATGTATAATTACTAAGCTTCTATAGAATCTTTTTTATGTTAATTGAATTTCCATTGATTATAAAAAGCTTATTAATGTAAGGTGAGGAACTACGCTCATGCTCTATTTCTATTACACAGTTGCTAAACCTCAGTAAACACCTTTTTAGGAATGATTTGGTGTTTAATTAGCATACAATAGCTCTCCTCTTAAAACTAAACTAAATCTCTATTTGAGGCACTTAATGTAAAGTGTTAACCAAATGTGCACACCTGCAAGGTGGTAATTTCAGATTTGTGGTACCAGTCAAGGTCTAGTAATTCTGCAATGCAGAAGGTTAGAAAGTCTGAACTCTGTTCTCAGACAGGTGATTTTTAGCCTAATTTGCCATGCACTCACACACTAACATAGTACAAAAAGTGATCATGCTGCTTTTGTTCTTCATTCTTTAATTAATTTTGAAACACAGTCACTGAAAGAGTCAGTAAATAACATAATAAGAGGTGTTATGGGTTTTGCTGTTATAATTTTAATGTGCTTGTGAATATTCAGACAAAACTGAACATCAGTGTTAGCTGATTTCTCCTTTTCTATTTGGACAACTTTTTCATTTCAAGAAGAAAATTCTTCCCAATGGGATTTTCCACAGATACTAAGCTTCCTTCCTGACCTTGCAGGAAGCACAAAGGGTGCATCAGGTCTTTTCTGGTATTTTGCAAATTATGAAATGTTAGGAACAGAAAAAATAGCCAGAGAAGAACAACACAATACCACCATGCACTTACAACTAAGATCACATAATTTTTTATTTTCATTATTAAATTTATTGTGTAGGCTTTGGTCAGACCAGGTCTACAGGTAGATACAAATCCAAAAAGGCTGAAATCTCAAGGAGGTAGGACTGAGACATCACTTCACAGTGCTGCTGCAAATTACTGAGCTTCCACACATGGCATCCAATACAGCCAGCAGACTGCCTGCCAAAAAGAGGCAAAATCTGCCAGAAGAGCATGCCTAGGCCTAACCAGTAAGCAACAACATCAGTAGGGAAAAATTCCAAGCCAGTCTTGCAAGAGATGACACTCTTCCTCCTGGATCCCTCTCTCACAGGAAAGGCTCAACAGCCTATGATTATGAGGATTTTTAGGTACTTGAAATCTCAAAATATCACCTGATTGATTTTTAAATGGTCACAAGACATGTCTTATGCACATAACAAATTCTCATGGATGATCTTTTGCAGAGTACAAAGAGATCCAAGATTTGTTTATAAAACAGTTCAGGGATCTGGACTCCTCCAAACTAGTTTTCTAGGCTACTTTTTGATTAATAAGTTAATAAGTAAAGAAGCACATATTATTAACAAAACGATGGGTTTAAAAGTAGTACAGACATGATGTAAATATTGGTATCTTTCTGTTACACTGCAGATTGGTGTTTTAATTGAGGCAGCCAGAAAAAATATTAAGCATAAATAGTGATTTTCTCATAATCTTTGTGCATTTGTTTATCATCAGCAATTGTTTGGACTTAAAAAAATCATTCCTGTAACTATACATTTTAAGCAAAGATTTTCTTTTAAAACAGAGACTGACATTTGCTCTTTACTCATCAATCTGTATTTTCATAACAATGGGCATTAATTAGCAGGACTGCTGTGACCAGCAGGTCTGAGTGTCACCAGTACTTTCTCCTCCTGATCTGAGATAAACCAAGAGTAGTGGAGGAGAAACTAAGGTTACTGTGGGGACTTGAATATAGGGATAAATCTGTGTCTATAGGATGTGTCTATAGGCTTCATTAGACCTTTCCTGTATGTTGTCCTCCTTACATATGTCAGTTGTCTGGACATGCAGAAGTTATTAGTAAGAAAGAAAACTGTTTCCCATTAGTTTCGTTGCCTGTGTAGTATAGAAATGAAACAGAAACTTGAAAGTACTGTCAATTTTTATGTCCAACAATTCCTGGAACTTCATTTCAGCTTCCACTTAAAAAATAAGAAAAACGATTTTCTGCAGTAAGAAGCAATACTAAGAGTAAGATTACACTATTTTTTTTTTCTGTTTTTCTTTTTAAGTATTGACCTATGTTAAATCTTTTGGAAAGTATTTCTTTTATCCTGACAGATTACTCAGAACTAGATCCTGCAAAGACTGGAACAAAAGAACTTTGCTGGTCCATAGGGAAAAACCAGATTTGGCCTGGCCAACAGTCTGATTCCTCTGAGTTGTGAAAATTATTACACGCTTTACTTCCATGTGTGTTTATGGTAGTAATAAAAGGCCACAGTTTTAATAAGAAGTCATAGTGAAGTTTTCAAGGCATTGCATGCAAACCTAGCTCTTTCAGAGCATCTGCATTAAAAAACATAGTTAGCTATTTCAGTAATTCACTAATTTTTTGCTCCTCTGCAGCATGGACCCAAACAATCATAGAATCATGGAATAGTTTGGGTTGGAAGGGACCTTAAA
>VZTY01012571.1:1139248-1163537 GCA_013400935.1 Turnix velox | reverse complement strand
CCTCTCTGGACCTGCTGGTCACACTCCTCTTGATGCAACCCAGGATTTGGTTGGCAAACAACGGATAAGCTGAGAACCCAGGAAGAATGGGAGAGCTGTTGCTAAAGGCCACACATAAGAATCATAGAGGCAGCATGGTAATGGGGCTTGCAGGAGCAAAAGACATAGCAGGGAATGAGGGACCGAGTGAGATGAGAGGTAACAGATAATACAGATCCATACATTTATCTTCAACATCTGTTTGTAGACTATTATGTTCTCAAACTGTTTGAGGGTTCAAAAGTGCAATGATCAAGTCAATGCGCATCCTTTCTTCAAACTAAAGACCCTGAGCATGCTCCATCCAAGACATGTAGCATCTCTGGCATTTTTCCTACATACTAAGCAGAGTAAGTTGGTGAGTGAAGCAATAAAACAGAGTTTAACAGAAAGGCAGAAATCAACTTGCCACTTGAGTAACCAGGGCCAGACTAGAGTGATTTGTAGTCATTAAAAAAGCAGCAGCTTTTAAGGAGGTATTTAAATAAGGAGAAAATTGTGGGTTTTACTGCATAGAACCAATGTGCTTGAAGGAAAAATGGGTAAGCAGGTGATCAAGGCACCTGGTCACAGGAAAATTACCACTGATGAGACTACATGAGTAAGTGTTCACACTCATGAACACAGGACTGAAAAATTTAGCCTGAAGTTTGTAAACACACACCAAATAAAAATTACCTCACTAATCCCTGCCAAAAGAAACATAGGGAAGATAAAAATATTAATTTAAATGTTGAATTAGAACAATTAATTAATGATGATATTAAAAGATAGATGTTATAAGATAGTATAATATTTTTAATTACATACTAAGTAATTATTACACAGTTTGAAAGTGGTTGCAGTGAGCAATGCTCTATTACAATGGGGCTATTTGTAAAATTATTGCTCAACTTCATTAAGGGAGGAAAAGTTGTTATATATACAATGTTTCTAAAGAAACTATGGTAAGTTTAAAGGTAACATTTTTGACATACAATGTATCTATTGCAGTTCCATGGGAAACTGTGTAATAGGGGAAAGAAATATTCCAAATAGAACTCTTGAAAGTGCAACGTTAAATTTACTATAATGATTTTATTGACTGTGGCTTGTGATCTTCAAAGCTAAATGCAAATCATTCAGTTAGCTTTCAAGATAATTATACTATGCAATCACACATGTAGGCACACAGTCTGTTAGTTAATTGTTGCTTCAGAGCCAGTGAAGTGTACAAAAGTTGTCAGTGTTGTTTGATTCAAGGACAGAAGTGTTTTTATCCAAACTCTTCAGTTTATATAGCTAAATGGAGTCTTTTGGCATGTATAAATGTCAAAAGGGAGCATTTGCTTTTGGATAAAGACTTGGCTTTCCTTCTCTAAAGAAACAAAAAGGAAACCACCAATGATAAACATCTTAAGAAAAACAGTTTGAGCAGGATGATTGTATGTGTCCTGTTTGAGCCTCCACTGTTACCCAATAATTTAAAATTCAAACCTTAGAATATTTCTGGAGACTTCCCCATCTCCAGAATTGTTTCTACCAAATTCTCACATATCTGTTACTATGAGTGCCCCAAAGTTACTGGAAGACCTGAGTCTTGGCTTCACAAACCAGAATTTATAACTTGTACTCAAGAAGGCACATCTGGTCTACATTCTCAATACACCTTTCTTGGGTCAAGTTCTCTGCTACAGAAAGACAGAATGATGCTCCTCACATCCAGATAATAGGAGTTATCTGCATTTCATTCACAGTCTAATGAACTCATTGGAGAAGGAGATCAAAAGTCCTTTCTGGGTGAATGTGAACTTAACTCTATATATTCACTTCAAGGCATTGTATTCCTAAAATTAGAATTTAAATATGTCAGAAGCAAATTCTCTTTGATTCTCTTCTGCTTTGCATGAGATGCTTCAGTACTCAACAGACTCATAGACATAACTCTGCAACAGTTAACTTACTGGGTGTTGCAAAGTCTAGATCTCCCTGTGCTAATAAATCTTTAACATGAAATACTAAAATGCTTACTTACATGAGGATGAGAACGTAGTGCTGCCAGCCCTGGTCCTGATATACTCTTGTGAAATAAAGTCTCCTTCTGCACAGCTGAAGTTTTCTGTAAAACTCAGCAAGCTATTATCAAATCAGTAAGTAAAAGCACCTAAAGTTGTCTCTGCAGTACAGTTAAGTGAAACAAATAGTGTGGAATCTGTATGAGTTGTTACTAAATAATTCCTTCACAAACACTAATTATGTACTTCAAAGAAAATTTACAAAGCTGAATGTGAGTATTGGAATTTCTTCCATTTATAAATGAAACAGACAGATAAGAATGAGTTCATGAGCAAAATACTTTATGACTTCCATGCAAGTCATCATTTATTCATCTCACATGTGGAACAAGTAATGTTATGTCTCTCTGATCTTTCTAGAACTGGCTCTGCTGTAACAGGTTTCATGCAGTCCTAATCTAATGGCCCATGCAGCCATGATGCAGAGCACATGCCATGCTAAACTTGGCTATTGGAAGATTTGTTCCAGTTAAACTGGTTTTTTTAGTTTTCATCTTGAAACTACAGTCTTCCCCAGGATGTCTACGAATAAAGAAATTAATTGAAGAAAGAGCAAGCTCTAACTGAGCTTACTGCTTAAACAATCACTACAAGTAAAGAGTTACACATGGGAGGTTAATTGCTGCATTATTAAATCTGTTTTCCTAGGGAGCTTACAGGAGGATGTTCATGTTTTGCAATGTCAACACATAATATTTTGCAGGATTTTTAAGCAGAAAATGTAACCCAAATATTCATTCACCCCTAGATTGTATACAGATGCATGATACCTCAGTTGACTGCTCGATCAGTGCCATATCCCCTTCTTAACACAAAGATAATCTTCATCTAGTGATAAAGGATAGCACATATTTGCCTTCATTACTTTTTTTTATTCATTGCTAAGTTGCTGAGGAATTTCTCATGGCATGATTATTTCAGTGACAGTTTCCTGGTAAATGTTTGGAACACAGGTTTGCATCAAGGAGAACAAACTAAAAGATACCTAAAAGTTTATCTTCTATTAACAAGAACTGTTACTTTTGTTAAAAGTACAAAAAACCTGCCTGAAACTGGATATTTGTGAGACATATTCAATGGATTGTATAAGGTCACTAATGTTCTCTAAAGACCATATATGTCCCAAAATAATTCCATTGCAGTAGAGTTATAATTTAACAGTACAAAGCATTTGGCAACACCCAATAAAAGGTAAAAAAGCAGAACAGAGGGTAATACTGAGCAGTATCTGTACAGAGTAAAGCTTTTCTTAAGCATTCTATTCCCCTCCATCTCTATGAAGGAGCTATTTTCCCCATGTTGATACTTTTTCTCTCCTACAGTTTTGGCACAAATTTACAGCTCTTTTAATATGCACTGGTGATGTAATACAACAAATAATTAGTATATTAACATGTTAATTATTTTATTGCTGAGTTTGGTGCAGTTAAATAGCATTTCCACGAGAGTTGTTTTTGTTTTTTCATTCTAAATAACAGTGCATGAACATAGATGCATATTCTAGGTGATATTAAATCAACTCATTCTTATAACAAAGCCTTTTTTTCCTTAAATTTATCAATGTGGTAATGCTGCGAAACCATAACACTGAACTGTTTGACAGCATAAATCAAAGTCCCTTTATCTTTCAAACCATCAGTACATTCCTTTGCATAAAATTTATTGCCCTGGCACTTGCAAATATATGGGGAGAACCAACAGCTGTATAGATTTACATCACTAGCATTATTTTTTTTCAGGATAAACAGTACAGAAAGAAATTGTGTGTGTGTATATGACAGAGAGAGAGAGAGAAATGCAAGTTGCTTCTATTTATTATTTCTTCAGTCATTTTTGTTTTACACATTATTTTGACTTTTTTTTCTCTTACATTAATGCTGAATATCAATTTAAATTACATTTTATTTCATTTTTAAAAGGACCATTCCTACCATAACTATGCCTGTAAATTTTAGAGAAACTCAGCAAGACACTGGTCTGGGAATGTAAGAAAGGATGTGAAAACAAAGCTGGGAATTAAAGAAATGCATGTTTGTACAGCCTATGGCCATGGTCTAGGTAGTTGGGGTTTCTTTAATTCAAAATACTGGGTAACAAACAAGAGAATTCTTGTATCCTAAACCTAGCAGTGACCTTGTTCTTCATATCTTCCATGGGAAAGAATTTATTTCCTGATCTTGATGGTTAAGGTTCATTGTTAGATGCTTTCCATCAGCTTCTATGAAAAAAACCCAAACCCTCAGTTAGGTGAGTGCAAATTAAGATTTTGCAATGTATGATTAGTATCAACAGAGGTAGTACATAGCCACTGATTTTTAAGACTAATTAGGTGCTACCACACCTACTACTACTAAACACTAAGGTAATTTAGGATTTAGTGTTGAGCAAGAAAATTGTTATGTTACACTGTATTTTTCAGGATTGCAAAATAATTCAGTTCAAGGAATTGAGCTCACAGCTTTTGCATATTTTATTTGTAAAAAATCAAAAAATCCAGCCTACTATACAAGCAATGCTTTATCCAATTCCTAAGCTTCAAGGACTACTTTCCTTGAAAAAGTCTGGAGTGATGAAATTCATTGTCTTTCATAACAAGTACCCTAAACATTATTCTGGTGTACAGTTTTTGTTCTTCAGTTTATGGGTCTAGATAGGTCACTGGAAGTGACTTTATGGGTTTATGGGTTACTGGAAGTATCAATCATTCAGATATTAGCATGTACTAGAATGTTCTACTGCAAGTATCAGAATTTGAACACACTCAATTTGACTTTCAAAATTATTCTAGGACAACATGATAATTCATACCTGGTTTAAACAAATCAGTGATTAATAATGCTGCTGTTCTCTCTTTCACCTGCATCTACGGATGCCCATGGTACCAGATGCCATGAAGAACAGTGACATCACACAAAGGAGCTTGGTCTCAAGTTGGCTTAGGCCAGTGACAGAACTCACTCTTTGATTTTAACATACAAAACCCTCCCCACACACAAAATTCACACAGTTTCCCACTGTTTTTTAAGAGATTATCAACTAAATCTATTTGGTAGCCAGTGTCTAGATACATTTGTCAACAAGGGGTGTGATTCCTCCATGAAGGATGAACCAGGAGCTGAGATGGTGGTAGTGCAGGCAAGGCAATGACCTAACCCATGGGTTGAAGTCCCCCAAGATCTGAGCACAGTAGGCAGAATAAGGTAGTGGTAAAGGGGCCTATAAACTGACAGCACTGAGTTTATTTCAGCAGTGATAGAAGTAGCAGTGATGCTCATGTTTTCATAAAAGAGCAGTCCTAATGGCTATGAGCAGACTGTGAGAAGTATGTTTTCTGTATATTTGGAATTATAGTACTTGTCATAAACTTGTCACAGCTTAACCCAAGACCCAAGTAATTTTTAGAGTCTTGTCACACTGTGTAGACAGGTGTGTACATGATCAGAGCTCGCAGTATGCTTCTGCTTGACCTTCCATTTGTGTCCTATTGCAGCAGACACTTTATCCTGTGAAGTCTATTTATCATGCAGTTTAATTCAGACTGCAGCCTGTAGTTTGCAACTATCCATAGAAAGTCCAGTAGTCTACTAGTCCAGTAAATCAGACAACTACATGGAAACTGCCTACAAAAGCTTGGCTAGTGTAATAACCCTGATAATGTAGTATGATCACTAGTGGAGTGAGCTATACCAACACGTCTAACATAATGCAATCATTCATTATTATGAGTTCTACCATTGGGATGCTATATGGGGAGATACATTTTAGGTAAATGTAGAAACACATGGTGAAATATGGACTCTATTTTTTCTAGCATACAGTAGGAGAAGACCATGAAATGAAAACATCTTCCAATTCCACTTTCAGGTTAACAGAACAATCTACAACCTCATTTAAGTTCCCTTAATTTTGCTTTCAGAAAAGTTCTCTAATTAACAGAATAAGTTCTTAAAATGTGTGCATTATCTTTCTTTGGCTCTGATTTAAAGTAGCTTCATAACATCAGAAAAATACTTATTATCTTCAGGAGGCGGGGGTGATGATCTGGTCTACCACAGTAATTTTCTTTACTGTATTTTGTTTCTTCAGAATGTCAAAAAATCAATTTTCAAATCCTTTTGCCTTGACCAGAAAGTTTTGTGCTTCATTGAAAATGATCCTCATGTTTGTATTTTCACAAGCAGCTTTTTGCCCTTTCTAGAATAAAATCTAATGATATTTCAAGTCCTCTTTTGCAGTATGCAAAAGAACTTTTTGAAAAGAAAACTGCTTGTATAATAGTCTTTAATTCTTCATCAGAGAACTTTAGCTGCCTCTGAGTTCAAGCTTAAAGCTGCACTGGTTTTAACCATAACAAGCTTTGCAGTTAAGCAGACCACATCTTAAGACAGCTTTTTAATCCTTGTACTTATGCCTTTTTACTAGAAAAAATTGCCATTAAACTAACTTCTGTTCATACACATTTCACACTGCACAAATGACAGCATAACTTTCATATATAACAGACTGAGAACTAAAATGAAGCCTCTAAAACACAGAATTTCTTAGATATGTTGAACTGTTTCACTGACATATCAGAAAGTACATATTAACAATTACACAACAGTCAGTGGCGAACACTTTGTATAGGGTTCTTGTGATCTCTGGCACAGAAATGAAAGGAATAACATTAATCAAATGTCAGCATTCATCCAAGAAATGTATTTTGTATTATCCAGAATATTCTCTCCATCACAATTTTACCCAGGTTATCTTTTGCAGTTTTGAACCTCAAGGTGTTGAATGCTTAAAATAAACAATAATTAAACTTCATATATTTTTTCCTCTAAGCCCTTGATTTATCAAAACCACAAACTATAATACAAATGTTCTTATATGCATCTACCGAAACCATAGAATCTTCAGTGGTACTCCAAAATTAGAATCATAGAATAGTTTGGGTTGGAAGGGACCTTAAAGATCATCGAGTTCCAACCCCCCTGCCATAGGCAGGGACACCTCCCACTAGATCAGGTTGCTCAGTGCCTTGTTCAGCCTGGTCTTGAACACCTCCAGAGAGGGGGGTGCACAACCTCTCTGGGCAACCCGTTCCAGTGTTACACCACCCTCACAGTAAAGAATTTCTTTCTTATGTTGAGTCTAAATCTACCCCCTTCTGGAATGTTCTGTGGTTTTCTAGCAGGACATCATAGTCCAAAAGCCATTTTAAAGATTCCTTGTGGCAGGAGTTTTCCTATGCAGCATTGCATAAATGACAGACTTACTCCAGTTGCATGCAGGCTTTCAAAGTAGAAAGAAGGGCAAACAGCTTAAGCATGTCTACCTCTGGATGACAGAATTCACTGAGTAGAAGACAGCTTAAAAGTGCATTACATTGATGACTAAAGTACCACAAGGCAATAATACACCCCATATGTCTCTGCATTAGATGGATTCTTTTCAGATGAAATTTATAACGCAATAGTAAAAATTAAATTACTCTCAGGTTCATAATAAAAATGAGAATGACATGCTACACAATGTTATTGGTTATGAGAATCCTATATAGTTTGTATCTGGACAAATTCTGTGGTTAAGATACAACGTAAAGAAGAAATTAACCTAACTTCTTATTGCTTAAGGTATTTATTTTCTTATAGCAATATCCTATATCCTTAATTGAAAATAATTCTTCCTGTTTATAAGAAAGGGTCAATATATTTTTAAGAATTTTTGATTCAGTTTCTTCATATGTTCTTTGCAAAGGTGAAAGTGGGAATTCTGGCAACATATTGTTGAAATCACAATCAACAACCTCAGAAACCCAAGAAAAGGAATTTAGTGCTCCTCCACTCAAAATGGGGCTCACCTTCTGTGATATAGGAGGCTACTATCCTCCTATATCATTGAAAAAATATTCTTATATAAAAAGAGACTTCCCACTGTATGTTTTTGTGTCCTTGTCTGTATCATACAGAGGAAGAGCAATAGCTTTCTTAATTCTTTCTAGATCTCAATGAATCATAGAATCATAGAATAGTTTGGGTTGGAAGGGACCTTAAAGATCATTGAGTTCCAACCCCCCTGCCATAGCCAGGGACACCTCCCACTAGACCAGGCTGCTCAGTGCCTTGTCCAGCCTGTTCTTGAACACCTCCAGAGAGGGGGCATCCACAACCTCTCTGGGCAACCCGTTCCAGTGTTTCACCACCCTCACTGTAAAGAATTTCTTTCTTATGTTGAGTCTAAATCTACCCCCTTCCAATTTACATCCATTGTTTCTAGTCCTCCCATCCGATATCATATTAAAAAGTCCTTCCCCTGCCTTTCTGTAGGACCCCCTCAGGTACTGATAAGTTACTATGAGGTCCCCTCTGAGCCTTCTCTTCTCCAGGCTGAACAACCCCAACTCCTTCAGCCTGTCTTCATAGGGCAATTGCTCCAGCCCTTTGACCATCTTCTGGCCCTCCTCTGAACCCGCTCCAATGGCTCAATGTCCTTCTTGTGTTGAGGGCTCCAGAACTGGACGCAATACTCCAGGTGGGGTCTCGCCAGTGCCAAGTAGAGGGACAGTCCAGGAGAGAGCTGTAGCTGGGGTTTGGAGCATTCTCCTGAAATGCCTGAGCCTCTGCCTCAAAACATGTAAGATAGTGCAAATGTGCATGTATTAAAGAGTTTGCTGTCTGCCTTTGCAACTGAGTTTACAGATGGACACACAGGCCTGAAACTAAACTGATCACATGTAAAATTAGATGAATATTCTGAGTTTGTATTGGTTTGATGCTTATCTCAAAATTATAAATGTTAGTTCCGGATTTCTGATTTTACTGATAAAGTCATAGTGAGGGAAATTGGAAAGGATTTCAGGAACTGGTGCTTGCTTGTCATTAGCTGTCTGCTGAAAAGCCAGGCATAACTCCATAGAATCATAGAATAGTTTGGGTTGGAAGAGACCTTAAAGCATCACCATCTGATTTTGTTTGTTTATTTAGTTCTAAGGTGGTATAGCAGCACCCTATTTAGGTTCTAATCCTACCGAGTCAAGATAATTTATTTGAACTACAACTGTATAAATGGAAATACTCTATGAAATAAAGAATTTTAGTACCAGAGCTGTCTGTTGTTTAGATTATGGCATATTGTCTCATCTTTCTGTAATACAGTTTTCAAATTCAAGTTAATTGGATTAGCAGTATTAGAGACAATTCCAGGATAAGGTTCTTGGTTCAGTGCATTTCTTTTTCTTGAATGTTAGTGCAAAGTATGCCATTATGAGTCACCTATGAAAACAGGATTGAAGGAATGTGTCAGATTTTATTATGAAAATAAAATCCAAAACCCAAAACACATATGAACGTTTCCTCACAGAATTCCACTTTCAAAAGTAATGGTAAGTACTCTCTCCTTTGGATTTCAATTAAAAGAGAGGATTTAGCACTATATTGCTTCATTTTAGAGAGCATGGAACAACAAAAGTGCTGGCATATTTTTCCCCATTCTGTGCCTTCTCACTTCCCCAACCTTTCTGATGTCTTTCCAGTTTGGAGCTCCTGCTTAGATAAAACAGATGACTTTCTGGGCCTGCTTCTGCTAACAGCAGGCAGGAGCAATGGTGACTGATTGGTTGAAACATGAGGATTAATGGGTATTTATATTTCATTAAATTTTATGCTCACTGGAGAATAATGTATCACTCGCAGATATTGAAACATATGTCAACCCTATCCACTTACATATAATTCAATTTGACTTAAATGCATTGATCAAATTTTATTAAAGTCCAATATATCTTCCAAAAAGGCCCGCTAACACAATATTGCTGCTTCACATTCATCAGATAAAAGGAGGCAATTGTGTTGTAATTCTATTTATACCATTTTTGGGGAAAAGGGAGAGTATTGTGAAGCGAATACTCATTACAAGGTGACTGGTGCTGGCTGAAGGACTTGAGACTGAGATTATTAAGTGAATTCTCAAGTGGTGCCCTTTAGTTAAAATTACCCCAGGGTGGGTCATGCCTGTTTTTATCCCCAGTGGAAAAGAGAGATCAGCATGGTTAACGATATTATCCAGGAAAGTTTGCCATGTGAGATTTTGGAGTGTGCTAACAATTTATTCATCTTTTTTTTGCTTTTTTTTTCCCCTTAAAGCAGTTTATGAATCATGCATAACTCTCTTTGAAAAGCTACTTTTCAGTATTTTTTTTCCTCTCTACATCCCTCCTTTCTATTCAACTTCTGCAATTACTGTTACTGTGACAGTTAAGAAAAATATTAAATGCTTATTTCTTCAGTTCTTCACAAAATGGGAGGATGTTTCATATAAAGTCCCTCTCTCAAAACAACCACAGCAATAATGGGATGTTTCTCCAGTGTTTGGGTTTAGACTCTTTTTTTGTTTGTGCTGTGCAGAATAGAAGTAAAGAAAATATGAGGTTTTAGCCCTGCTAATGAAATTTAAAGCCATGATCCAGCAGGGACTTTTAGTACTTACTCTCAATCTATAAGGGTTTGGTTCGGTGCAATTGGTGTAATATGTTTTAGCAATCTCTTAGTTTGTTTCTGACTTATGTGTTACTAGGGGCTAAACTGCCTGCTCTAGAGTATACACACAATCATCTCAGCATAGTACTTTGAAATAAAGTTTCCATTTCTAGACTGAAAAAGAAAGGCTATTGGCAAGGAAGGATGCTCAAGACACAAAGTCGGGGAGTATGGAAACCTAGCTATTCTCAGGAGAAAAAAGTGCAGGATATGAACACATTAACAGTGTCCTACCTCACAGAGGCTGAAAATACTTTAAGGTCACTGGGAAACTTATTACAATGAAAGTAGAATGTTTCCAATGTTAATTACTGTCCTGGATCTGGCAGGGACAGGGTTAATTCTACCCTGACTCTGAGGAGGACAGAAAGGCACATGTGAGTCATGCCCAATTTGTAGTAGGGAGTTGGCTGTGGAGGGGGGGATTGGAAGTCTCCACTCAGGAGCAGGACTGGGTGTCCAGGGAGCAGTCAGCGAGCAGCAGCACCATAGTTGTGTTTGCACATTCCACTATGTTGCTGATTTCTTCTTCCCTTTGCTGTTCTATTAAACTACCTTTCTCTTAACTCACAAGTGTTGCTTTTGTCTTGAAAAAGTGCCCATAAGGGACAGTTTGAGCGGACAGCGTTGGCATCTGAGGCCAAACCACAACAGTTACTTTTGGAAGCCTCCCCAAAATAGTGGGATCCTTATCCTCAACTAAAGTTTCTTGCTTTTGCCATACTTTTTGTTTCCTATAGGTGCTCTTTTGTTCTGCATTTGCTATCAGCTTCATCTTTTGAATGCTCTAAAAGTTGATTAGCATTTTCGTCCAAAATAATAAACCATTTCAAAATTGCTACTTACATTCAAAGAAATTGAGAATATCAGAATATTTCAAAAAATGATGATATACAACATTAAATGAAGCAAAACTTCCTTGAATACTTCCCCAGAAGATTTTTGATGCCTGCTCAGCTTGAATATTTATTGTCTTAGTTTCTATATATCAAGCAGAACTTGAACATACCTTTTTCTTCCCACTTGGGGTAGAAAAACCAAACACTTGTACAAGAATAGGAATTCATGTTCACATGTTCTTTATAATGTGGCTAAATTCATAGAATCATAGAATGGTTTGAGTTAGAAGAGACCTTAAAGATCATCTAGTTCCAACCCCCTTGCCATGGGCAGGGACACCTCCCACTCAACCAGGTTGCTCAGTACCTCATCCAGCCTGGCCTTAAACACCTCCAGGGAGGGGGCATCCACAACCTCTCTGGGCAACCTGTTCCAGTGTCTCACCACCTTCACAGTAACGATCTTCTTCCTCATATCCAGCCTAAATCTACCCTCTTCCAGTCTGCATCCATTATTCCTAGATCTGGCATCCTGTATGCTATTGAAAAGCACTACCTAGGCTTTCTGTTGAACTCTTTTCAAGAACATTTCCTAGGATTTGCATAGATAATGGGTTTACACAGGATGTAAAAGCTCACATATTTTTGAACATGCACACTTGGAATTTGATATTCCAGCTTCTCTGCTGCTTTCTGTTTGTTTTCTGATCAATAGAATCGTAGAATAGTTTGGGTGGGAAGGGACACATCCCACAGGATCAAGTTGCTCAATACATTGTCCAGCCTGGCTTTAAACACCTCCAGAGAGGGGGCATCCACAGCCTCTCTGGACAACTTGTTCCAGCGTTTCACTACCCTCATCATAAAGAACATAATTGCATAACTGTTCTTAAGAAGTGAAGAGCACCTTTAATATGTCCTCATAGCCAAGTTTGAACATAAGGTTCAAAATTCCTCATAATAGCATTTCAGTTACATGTTTTGCTTCTCACTCAGCAAAACAGGAAGCAGAAACCATAGCATGTGGTTCATCTGCAAGACCCTTATCATATAACCAATCACAGCATCTCATCACTTCCAGAAAATGAATATGGAATGTTAAGTACACAAAAAGAATTACCTGCATGTACCTCATAAATCAGAAGTTTCATTGCTATTTTTAAACAGCATCCAAGTTAGCTGATCTTGTCACAGATAGTTCTCAAAGAAGAGGAAAAAGAAAAAAAAGGTTGTGTTTTTTTTACTTATTAACTCAAATCTAATACTGTAACATTAAAATGTTGAGCTTTACTTGACATTTAATATTGGAAGTATATTAATATTACATTTACCTTTTATTTATAATTTTTATTCATTTACTGCAGCAAGGTCAATGGAAAATGTCCTTCTACCATCTCACTAACTTTTGCTTGACTGTATTGCTCTCTGGTAAATAGCAGAGGCTTTAGGGTGGATTTTCCCATAGTTTTGGGGAAACTGGACAGATACCTGGCACATTACTGTTGAAAACTCAATAAAGGGAGAAAGTGGCTACCAACATGTAAAATGGAGTGTAAACCTATGAGGAGTGAGACACTACAGGGCAGTGAACAGACTCTGGTAAGCTAAGACAGGAGGGGCAGAGGATTTCAAACAACTCCAGGTATCCAGTTTATCAGAAATCATTATAAATCATCTCTGACTACCCTTGTGATATTTTTTTGCCTGCAGTTTCCTATGGAGAAACAAAAAAGCCCCAGAAATCTCATGAAAACTCATTCAGTCTACAAATGGTAACTATCTTGAATCAACTGCCACATATAAGAAATGTATCTTTCAGGTAACTAATTACTTTTACAAAGCATCAGTGCTAGTATCATTTGGCACAGAATAAGAAAGATACCATGTGTGATGTTTTGCTATGTAGGAATTAAAGAACATAGATTTGGGATGAATGCATCACTCATCTAATATGAAGCTGTGAAGGAATTAAGTAGATCAGTTCATAGCTTGTGAAGGACGAACTTTCCTGTTTGCTTTTCTTTATAAATGAAGAAGAGGCAACATTTCATGCATCTTTTACTCATATGCAGACCCTTTTCTTCAATAAAAGCAAGACAATCCTATGCAAAGTATAGATTTACACTAGAAAGAGGAATGTTTTTAATGTAAAATACTCATTTGTACTAGAATTCTGCTGCACACAGAATCATGCCCTCTCCAGATTTTTAGATGTATTAATTTTAACTCTATCTTCTGCTTCTGTGGCTCACTTGCACCACAGATGCATATGCTGTATAAAAGGGAATTTAAACAAGAAACCTCTAAATTTGAATTTTATTTTCATAAAATTTACTCAATTTTTATTATAAAGGAACTTTTTCTTAAAAATATGCTTCACATAAATTTTCATTCAACTAATTCTCTCTCAGACTCCTCCAATTATTCTAAGTTTTCCTAGGAAGATATATGATAAAAACTGACAGAAATGGTGAAAGAGCTATCTTCCAAGAGGCATTAGGACTGTTGGAAGCTGTGCACTACTGAAGTGGGACTTACAGAGATCTACCAGATACACTGAAGAAGTAGGATATTGTCCTGCTAGCTGATGTAAAGTAATACATTTGCTACATGCAAGGAATATGTTTCCTGGTAGTACTTTTCTCTATGAACATGAAGAGAAAGCTGCACTTTTTCTCTCCTTAAGCCTTTCCCTTGTTGCTCAAGTAATCCGCTTCTTCTTTCCAGCTTTTCTATCTCCTTCTTTGGCTGAAAACACAGTTGTTTGACAAAGGAAACAGTATTTGCCAATAGAATCACATGGTTTCTGTGTTTTGTGGTCATTACCCCATCAAAGTTTTACACTAAGAGGTTGCACCATGGTATAAAATCTTCAGAATGTCATGGTATTTGAAAGTAATTCATCTGGGAAATTATCTATTTCCATGAACTCTTGTGCCCGATATTAATTTGGTCCAGCTGAGAGATAAGCCTAATTTTTCACAAAATCTGTCTACAGAGCACATTTACCAAAATAAATTTTAAATATAACCACATTACTGAAACAAGCTGTTGGTGAGTGTTGTCTCTGGATACAGATCCCAGGCTACACTCATCACTTGACCTTCCTTGAATTATACTCCAGTTTTCTGTGACTTGACTAATCCACTGATAACCTTCTACTTCCTGCATATATTTCTATTGGTGGGAAGTTGCATGTCCACATCTCTGTTCTTTGCAGATATCTTTTTTTCTCCAGCTTTTGTGTTAATGCTAGAAACTTCTGCTGTTCTGTTGGTTGCCCTCTTACTGTTCAAAAAACTTTGCTGTTGCTAAGGACAGTTAATACACTGCATGCTCCAAACAACTGGCATAGCTGGCATTGGAGTCACAATCCAGATCATTTGTGTAAGACCTTAGTATTCATCTTAAATTTTTTTAATCTAATTAAAGCTGTTACATATTTTTTTGGATCATAGTGTAACAGAGAAGAGGAAATACTCTCTGAGACACAGAAAAGCATGCACACCTTCCTGATGTGATGCAGCAAAGGACCACCATCAGGCCATGTGCCTTTGCATCAATTCTGTAGCAGCACCAATACAACCACAAAGGCAACCATTTGCCAGTAAAAAGTCTCAGATCCCCTTCCAATGGTCCTAAAGTCACCAAATCATCCAGTGCAGTCTTAGCCTACTTTCAGGGATTCACAGAAGAAGACTCCTTCTGTTGGCATGCATAGAGATTGCATATTCCAACATAAAAATGATCATCCATTTGTGATATGGAGACAGGATGTGTATCCACCTCTGCTTACTCTTCTTTCATCAGCCCATAAAATTACAGGAGGAAGTTGCATTTTTTTCTTGACAGGAAGGTTCTGTTTCTGAGTTAGAGCTCTCAAGGACTGATCTGTAAGGAAGAACTCCAGTAGCCAAGGAAGAGCTGGCAGACAGCAGCAAATGATAGAAAACAGAGATGACTTTTAGGCTGGTGCCAGACACACCTTGTCTCCTCTCCATTCCCAGGTTTTTACCTTTGCTGATAGACTATGCAAATGTTTCACAATATTGCTTCTCAAGCTGTTACAGGTACAAACTATCTGGATATATAGATACTATGGTATCTAATAGGATGCTATCAATCTTTTATAGTAAGAGAATACATAAATTATAAACAAATATGTCCTTTGGTCTAGTGGAACAGCATAATGATCAAAGACACACAATAGCAATGTATTTGCTTCTACAGTAAGCTTTATTCCCACAGCGCTCAGTCTGCAGTGATGGACAGGCAGTGAGCTGTCAGTTTTTGTTCTGTCTGTCACACTACACTTACCTCCTGTTGTTTTAAGTAATCAATATGGGGGCTGAAATCACCTACCACTACCTCTGCTACCTACTATTTTGTCCACTCATAAATTATGAATCTCTGCACAACATCAAGTCTACAATTTCGATTGCATTTGCTAATCATTGATCAATAATTCAAAAGCCTCTTCTTCTTCAAGGGTCCCTAGTTTCCTGGAACATATGGCATAAGGCTGACAGTGTTCACAGAACTATTCCCTTATCACAAAAGAGCCAGGGAAAACAAGTTTTTTAAACTTGTTTCTTTCATTCTTTATTATTATTTTTTCCCCAAGGGACAGATTGTAGGTTTCTTTAGTATTATTATCTCAGCTTGCTGCTATTAATGACTGCATAAGCACAGTAGCTCTTGTATGCAGCAGCTTCTAGGATTATTTTCAGCTTCATATTTTGAGAAGACATGTCACTTACCAGCCAATCTGAGTAGTTCAGTTTTACAATGATAATGATTGCTATGTTTACTTTTACCATGGTTGCACTACACGTCCCTTTCCAGAAGTCTTATTATTCATAGTTGTTATGCTGTTTATTCCCTATAAAAGATCATGAAAATGAGATAAAAAATAATCTTTATTATGTGTTCCTGTAAATACATAAACATGAACACAATAAGCATGAGTCTTTCACAAGTGAATCCACAGTCTTTAGCCATTACAAGAGAGCCACAAAATGCTTTCTGCTGTGTTTCATTCTCTGAGATCATTTTATCAGCTATTTTACTGCTGGAGTAGGACCATGAATAATAAATATTGTCATACTGAATAGTTCTGATTACTTCTCCATGGAAACCTTTTAAATGGACAAATCCTGAAAAAACCTATGCACAAAAATTCATTTAATGAATGATCACTATAGCTTAAAGAAGAGACAAGTTCAGGCATGCTGTTTACTATTTTCACAACTAGCCTAAAAAAGTCCTTATATTTCTCAAACTTCTTTCAGTCCTTTGTTCTATAGAAGAGACCCAAAAAGGCTTGTTTATTTTGTGTGGTTTAAAAGCCTCCTTTATTGAAATCAAGGTTTAACTTTATTATATCTCATTGGTTAAGAAGTTAAATATAGGTTTGTAAATGTCATCTGATGGTTTTTTGCAATAGTTTCATTGCATTAACTATAGTACTGCATTTATCTGTGCTTCTATTTCTCTTATTCTTATGTAACAATTAAGTAACTAAAAAACAAATCAACCTGGGACTTCAGGCTTTAAGTAATTTCTTAAAAAAACATAACTCATAATAAAGTTACTAACACATTCATTCTTTTGTTCTAGGGGACACAACAGTGTGTGTTTAGCTTGAGATTAATTGATGTCATTCTATGCTTTGCACTTCCATCACCAAAACTTAATCCTAATTTCAAACATTGTCATCATCTTTTGAGACTTATATCCCTGACATTTCTTTTCCAGCTATTTAAATGACCAAATTATAGTTCATTGACAAATTTGCATATGTAAAAAAGGATCAAAATCAGGATCAGCTCAATCTATAACTCATATGTATCATGCTCAGGAAGCACAGAAATTGTGTCATGTCATCTTGGTCCATCTAAGTGAGTTAAAAGTTAAAGTAAAAGCAGTTTCTGGATGGCAGTATGTTTTTATTTCTGGTTTTTACATCTTTTGGCCTGTCTATGAAAAAATAGGAAAGAATTTCTGCCTTATGCTCCAGAGTGTGTAAAAAACTACTCACGCAGCTCTATCATGAATGAGCACATGAGCTTAATAGTCATAATACAGAGGAAGAGAACAATAAGAATGACAATGAGGTGATGAAGGTGCATAGGATAAGGATTTTCCTAATCCAGTATCTCTCAAAGTGAACATTTGTCTTGACTAGATCAAATTACTGGAGGGGAAGGAATGTTTAACAGACTCCTTGTTATGATCCATAAATATCAAATAAGTACTTTAGACCATGAAGATTTGGAAAAAATGCTGATGTTTAGCATAATTCTCAAAATAACCAGAGACCAAGTAAGATAATATTCTTCTTTTCATCCTTGTCAGTTAGGATTTTGATATTTTAGAAGAAATTAAGTTGTTGGTTTGGTTTTGTGTTTGTTTTTTTTATTTCACAGTGAAACTATATTATGTTGAAATCAAACTATTCAATAAAAACCCAAATCAAAAATGTCAACAATATTTTGCAAAGATGTCCCAAGCAGTCTAAAATACTTTTCTGAAAACAGTGTTAGTAACACTTAAGTTATGAATCAGTTCTTATATATATATTCTTACATATATGAAGTTTGAAATGTCTTATGAACAGCTCTACTATCAAGTCCAAACTTCAATCTCTGCCAAATTTCACATCCTACAGGCAGTTGTTCCTCTGCCAAATACTTTATTTGGGTCAATCATCCCACAGTCAGTTCCATGCAATACTTATTTCATATTTCTGACAATAACTTTTATCTTTTTCTAACATATTTTAGAACCTTTGGTACTGGTTGTTGAATGACCCTGCCAGAGACCACAGTGGAAGACTGGCCAAAATATAGGAAAGATACTGCTGTTTGACAGAGTTAAGCATAAAAACTTGCTCTTGATTTGTCCTTATCAGAAGGAAATAGTTTTTTTTTACTCTGAAGACAACTGAGGACTGGCACTGATTGCCCGGGGAGTCTGTGGAGCCTCCATCCTTGAAGATATTCAAGAGCTGCCTGAACACGGTCCTGGGCAAGTGGCTGGCTGTAGGTGGCCCTGGTTGAACAGGTTAGGTGGGACCAAATGACTTTCAGAGATCACTTCCTCACCCAGCTATTCTATGATTCTAAATCTCTGCTCTTTCATCTCCTCAAAGGTAATACATGTCATTATTTGAGCCATAAAAGCTGTTTCAGAACCAAATTTCTGAAGTAATTTTTGATGTCAGCAAAAATTTCCAAGAAATCATGATTTCTTCAGATCTGTGATCTTAAATTTCGAAATATGCAACTTAATTTTGGTCAGCATTTGCATCACCTAGTAAAGTCACACTTTTTTTTAGTGATAAGCTTCTATTTCCTGGGGTGATGACAAGACAAGTTGAATAACGTTCCTGATATAACTCATGTCAGATATTACACTGATTGTAATGAGTGGTACTGTTTTCCTAGATGAAATTCACCTAAAATTGAAGCATTCTGTTTTTTATAGTCTCTTTGTTTTGTCTTGCAGAGGAAAATGTTGTAACAGCTGTCACAAGGAAATACAGATAGGAAAGCTAAGCAAAAAATGCAAGTTGAAATTGCATTACAGGAAGAAGAGTCTCACATACTGATTTAAGCCTGTGTTCAATTGATGAGAGCTAATGAACTACAAAAGCTCTGACATCTTTTGCAGCAGACAACCCAGTGTAAACTAATCAACATTAAGTCAATATAATCATTGTTCATTGATCTTTTTTACAGGTTACACAGTGCCTGGCCATGTGAACAGGTCAGATAGATATATATCAGGAGGAGGATAAAGCTGTTACCACAAAAGAGGACTAAATTGAAATTGGTTAGCATGAAAGGAAAATTAAAATTACCTAGTGCATCTCTTCATTCTGCTTGATAAAATGCTTTTTTTTTTCAACAATGCCTAGTGAGAAAAGCCTGACCAGTTCATTCATGTTAACTGTCTAACTTACATGAATTCCTGATGGAGTGATGCAATTTAAAAATTAAAAACTTGAAGAATTTCCTTTTAAAAGGAGCTTCGTGCCTAGACTACAAGTTCACCATTTGTCTTACTAAGTTTGAAGGAGCTTATGAAAATTTGCTTTTAATCTATGAATCCCAACTGTTTTCAACCAACATTGGAAGGATTGAGTATTTCTCACAAAAGCACTGTCTCTTATCATATTCTACAGGTATGCATGAGGATTGTTACTAGATGGATAAGGATGTTGCATCCCCTTTGCAACCTCTAAGGACTTTGTATATAGACTATAAAAGAATAAAAAAGATATATTTTCTCCTAAGTGTGTGATAGACATGGGAACATGAGTACTGAATATTTCAACTGGCTATATGTATTCATTTTCCTAAAAGAGAGAAATTTCTTGGGCAATTATATGATACTATGTAACACAGAGCCTAAATAAAATGTGCTGTGTTGACATAAATAAAAATGAAATATTGTTTTAAAACTTAAAACAGCATTTGGAACCACTGATAAAACTAATTTTTGTTAGTATTTGCTTTTGAAAAGCTTAATGTTGCAAAAATTTTAAAATGTAGAAGTAATAATTTTCTCAAAAAGTTCTTTACTCCAGTTTTCTCTTGTCACAGCTGTTCTTTCTGACTGGAAAGATCAGAAAAGCCTGAGGGTTCTAGCAACCTTGCTTAGGAAGAGTATGACAGCCTATCTCTATGACTATTCTGGCTCTCAGAAAAATTCTTGAAAATAAAAGACTTACTAAGATGTGTCCAGGACTGAATCCTTGTGGCTTTGCTCACAGGGGTTTTCTCAGTGCAGCTAATGGACAGTTTGTGAGAGTATGCCAGCAAGTCTTGGCCTGCAAGAAGGCAAATTTCATATTGCTGTGCCTGATGAAGAAAAATAAAATAATTTCAATGTCTATGTGGAGAAGTAGTTATGTAACCCTCTTATGTGAACAGAAACAATAGATTTCAGTGTATTCCAGCTTTTGATTGTCTTTTTTTTTTTACTAGAATATTTGCAGTACTTTCTAGGCCCCTTCAAGATCAAATTATGAGAGAATTTATATTTAAAATTTCACTTTTATTATAGAATGTGTAATTTTATTCCTGCTTGCCATGACAAGATTGGAAGGGGATGGCTGAGGAGGAGAGAAATTGCATTAAGGAAAATTCCCAAATGCCCACATAAGACGATGTCATTGAGTCATGAAACTACTTAGAACACAAGGAGAAAATAACATGGTGTAACATCAATCCCTGCTTTTTACTTTATTCAAATTAAGGACCCGCAAACAGTTTAGTTAGGAATTAAGTTAATTGGGTTTGGTGTAAGGTTGGTGTACTTCCTGCTGGAAAGTTTCCCATATTTCCTCGGTATAAGTAGCGGCTGGACTCCCATGTCACCCTGTTAGCCCAGACTTTAATTAGTTCTGGCATTCGCCTCATAATGATAAATGCTGAGATGATGAATGGAAATGCAAATGAGTGTGAAGTGGCTCAGCCATCAGAGCTGAATATCATTAATACCTTCCTACTGTTAAATCGATCAATGTCATCCCAGGATCCCTCTGTTCAGCGGGTGCAGATGGCTGTCCGCCAGAATGCCTTCCATTATATTGGCAGTGAAAACTTTGTGGGTTTTTCCTCCCCATATGCTTTTATTCATCTTTTGCTGAATATTTGTTTGGCAACTAGAAGTCTAATATATTTCCAGCTGAGATGATAACTATTTAGGGTCAATAAGTGAGTAGCTAATTTAGAGCAAAATAAATATGAATATAGATCCCTTCTCACATCAGGAGAGGAGTATCAAGTGAAGACTCAATAAATTGGAGAGGAATAGAATTTTTCCCTCAGCAAAATTTCATGTGGTAGCAATGAAATATTTTAAAAAAAAGGATTCAAAGATGTTTACTCAAGTTTCTGGGTCTGGCAGAATGTCCACAGAACTGAGTTTTGTAAGAATTAGGGTTGGATAATGCTAAAGTTTTAATATAAAAGATTATTAACAATAAACCTTTAAAGTATTGAGAATATTTTTTTCATCAGTAGACCACATTTTTGTGCAGTGAGTTTAGGGATCATCCATAAGGATGTGTATTATCCTAGTGGGTAACTCTACATAGGGAAGCTTCCCAGTCTAAGTTAAACTTAAGTCTGACACTTCCTCCTCTGCTAAGCACAAAGCAGGCATGAGGATTAGCTTTCTTGAATAGTCACTTCTCCATACAGTTCACAACTTTCTAAAAACATTTGGCAGCAATGAGTCAAGACTGCTTTACTATGTTAAGTCAGAGAGAAGTTTGTTTCATCCATAGAAAGTGCAAATAGCTACCTTTTCTGAAGGTGTCAAGAGTCTGTCAAGGGGCATGTGTATCAGCCTAGATGCTATTCTCTTATAGCTCATCTTTAGCCATATGTGATAACAGCCAAGCCATATCATTTTCACACTGCAACCTGTGTAATCAAATATCTAATTGTCTATGAATCCACTCATCTGTGGCTTCGGGAAAGACTGATGAGAAGCATTCTGTGGTGTGTACAGACTGTACACTATAATACCTAGGTGAAAATTATACTGGTCCTTCCATCCCCTCTTCTTCTCATAAACAACAGTGTACCTTTCATTTCCCTTCATAAACCCTGTCATTCCATACTCTCAGTTGGAAATTCTTCAGTGGATTGAGAACTTACTGGAACTAGTCCAAGCATAAATCTCTCATTATCAGGTTATATTCTTTATATAAATGAAGCTGTCTCCTTTTTTTTTTTATAAATGTCAATATTCCACAAAGTCATATCTGTAAACTACCTTTTGTAAATCATTTATGTACTCATTAGGCAATAGGTTTATTCTCTGATCTTAAGCTTAATGTTTTTCCTGTATTAGTCTAATGAAAACTGAAAAATAAAACTGGACATAATATTTTGTTACTTTGGAGTCTGTTAGGGCTTTGGCATCTATGCTAGAGTAGCACTGGCCAATTTCAATAACATTGGGAACACAAGGAAATAAATTAGGCATTTTAATTGCGAGATTATATCACTTGGATAGGATGACTGGGGAAAAGTCAAACCAAATTCTAATAACAAAATAATAACATAATTTAAACAGAATATATCATACCTTTCTTCAGTATTATTTTTGCTAGGTTTTGTAATTTAAAAAATTATAATAGCACCTTATGCAATGAAGCTGCTACATTTATGAAATTAACTTCTATGATCCTTTTGCTTATTGTCAACATTTTTGTGAAGCCTGAGACAGAAAGGTGCTGCTCACTTTAATTTGAGAAAGAATAAAACCTTTCTCTGGAGAAAAGTGATAATGTTTCATAGCCATACAATATATAACTGCTCGTAAATTCAAGGAATTATGTCAATCATAAGCTAGAAAGTTAGTTACACTTAAGTAAAGCCAACATACATTTTTATGTCAGCCATGTCTTGATTATACTGTTAGCAAAACCATTTTATAATAGCTCTTTTTTGAATGAATTCTATTCCTGTTACATACTAATTTTCCATATTACCAGATGTGTACATAGTACTTTAAAGAGAAGTGGGAGGAAAAAAAGAGACAATGTGAAGGGAAATTAAATGATGTCTGAAGCACAGATATTACTGTGGGAAGTATGTGAAAAAGATTTCATCAGAAGGTCATCAGCAAAGGGTAAGTCAGTAATGTGTCTTCAGAAGAATTTTGGATTCCAAGGCACATTTGAAGAACCCCAGTTACATATAGTCTCCTAGGCTTTTGGTTTTAATCAGGCAAAAATACTTCTCAAATGTTTCTTAAAGTAGCAGTCATAATGTTTGAGCTGAAAGTGGCCCACATAGAGCACAACTGCACCAGCTCTTCTTTTCTCCTTTTCTCTTCAGGTGTTGCACAGTTTCTATCGAGGGTGATGAGACATTGGAACCAGATGTCCAGAAAGGGTGTGGATGCCCCCTCTCTGGAGGTGTTGAAGGCCAGACTGGATGAGCCATTGAGCAACCTAGTCTAGTGGGAGGTGTCCCTGCCCATGACAGAGGGGTTGGAACCAGATGAGCTCCCTTCCAACCCAAACCCCTTGATGATTCTATAATGTTCAATATATCTACTATTTAATGCATGCATCTTCTTTATCTGTCTTTATATGTACTAGCTAATTTTTACAAAGCATTTCCTGGACCAGTGTAGGTGGAGATTTTACCATTACCCTCAAAGCAAACAGATTTATTTTCTGCAATTTTCTGTTTAATTACCATACTCACTGAAAGGTCACTGCATTGCTTACACCTACTGGCTTTCTCTTTATATCAGTGCAAAAGAACATACTATGAAGAATGTATAAAGATGGAAGATAGTGTCTGGGAGAAAGGATCTATTATACATCAAGATAATAGTTGATATCCTAGGTTACATGACTTTTCATTATGAATGGCTCCTTTCAGTTATTTACTGCCTTAAGAAATCTGAATCACTGGATGCTTGTCTACAGCTGCACATGTATGTGAGCACTTTCTGCATGGACATGTTGGTAGAGCTTAAATATACGAAGTTTTCTGTCTATTGCTAAAGACATCTATCAGTGAATGAAAAAAGGCTAAAAGCTTGATCAAAGACAAAGACAGGGGATGATTTTGCCCCTCTACTCAGCTCTGGTGAGACCCCACCTGGAGTACTGTGTCCAATTCTGGAGTCCTTAACATAAGAAGGACATGGAGCAGGTCCAGAGGAGGGCCACCAAGATGGTCAAAGGGCTGGAGCAACTGCCTTATGAAGACAGGCTGAAGGAGTTGGGGCTGTTCAGCCTGGAGAAGAGAGGGTTCAGGGGGGACCTCATAGTAATTTATCAATACCTGAAGGGGCC